>NLAO01001958.1:0-162985 GCA_002370835.1 Metschnikowia continentalis | reverse complement strand
CTTTGGTCCCCCACTTGGGTGCTAGAGGTATCGGGTAGTGTCCAATGCAACTTGGCCAATATTGATTTGTTCACACTCAAACTACGGTGATGGATGGGTTCAGTATAGGCCTAAAGGGTTTTGTATTGTGGCAAAATGGATGTTTCAAGAGAGGCTTGTTGATTGGTGCGTACATCTGGACTGTATATAGAGTGTATTTTGAACCTTTATTGAGTTAAATTAGTTTCGTTTTGAATCGTTCCGGAATTGCGTTTGATGAAAAAGAAGTCCTTCAGGTGCCTGCAATAATAGATTCTGTTTCTGGTATAGGTTTGAATGTTTGTTTGTTCAATGTACTCGATGCAGGAAGTGTTCCACAGGTTGAGGAGCAACTCCTGATTCCAGTTGTAGTTACGACGGGAGGATTTACCTTCCAATAGAGTGAAATTGAAGACAGTTGAAAGTCATTTTCGAACCATGAGTAAATTTTTGATGTGAAAAATTACTCACGAGAACTATTATTCTTGAGAATTGGGACAATGGTGTGTGGAGGTTAGTACTAGAGCATAAATGGAGGGTACATTCAATTTGTCAATATTGGGGAGGATCAAAGCCAGTAGTATATTAGTAAATAAGGAGTATTTTTGTAGGTAGTGTGGTGATTAGTTTGCGGTAGTATAGTGAGCACAGTCGGTATAGATGGTAATAGCTACGACGTAGTAGAAGACATTTCCTGTGTACAGACTGTATAAACCGATGGAGTAAGGCGAATTCTATTGAAAAGACGTTGGATATTTTATTCGGGAGCCAATTAGAGAGCTCCTTATAGGAAAGCTTATTGCGTGAGGAATTTAGAGTGGATACATGCATGAATATTTTGGTCTTTACTAAGTGTTCGCTGAAGTTAGGTGACGACACCCACCCATAGTATCCAGAAGCCAATGGATACGACTGCTTTTATAAACTGTACTTTGTGTAAGAATGTAGCAGTTTCATTAGTTCTTATTGATCATTTTTGAACAAGAGGATTTGACTCAGTTTCAAACAAGTATGTTTCGCATTCGACAAGTCACGCCATTTGTATGGATTGCCTTAGGCCTCCTGTCTCGCTTATGCTCGCGCAAGCCACTTATGCATTCATGCAAGTCACCGCCAAGTCAGAATTTATAGATGCCAAAAGAAGTCAGTAATTCAGCACTTCCTACCGAACACATCATAATATTTAGACTTCAATTCAAATAACTAAGGATGGAACGCTTGGGAAGTGAAATACATGCAGTGTGTAATAGTATAAGTCTTTGGTTACGAGCACTGGCCTTTTGAAACTTTAACCATCTTTTTCGAGTACGCACTGCTTTACTATAGAAGATTGACAAACCAGGCTTATTTTTTCTTTTAGTATGAATCCATTCAATTGACTGTATCAGTTAAGTCGTACGGGTCAAAATTATATCTGTCCTAGATTGATCTACCACTGTCTTTCTTCCCATGTTCTTGTTGTGACGTTAAGTACTAAGTCATCTTTATTCGTTAATGATTCCTCAAAAGGAGGAATCTGAGCTACTTATATAACTTTTCAAGAGAAGGGATCGCTGCGGATCACTCCTTAGCGATCATTGGTCTACTCACCTCAGATCATGCATGATACTCCGTACCATGAAGGCTGAGTAACAATGATCATTGCACCAGGCAGAGAGGCTTCATAATATCTCCATGGGTAGATCGCTACCTATGGTGGATCTGACAAAATATTATTAGATAATTGTGGAATTAAAAGAATTAGGATTAGACAGAGACACGAGACTACTACGAATGTTGGAATGAATACTACATACAAATTAGACAGGAGCTGTTGCATGTTTGATGGTTATAAGGGGTTACCTTCAAAATGATCATTTAGATAAAATGTATTAGTACTTGAGGTTATCAGGTATATGTGTCAACAAGCACATAGCATGTACGGAGTCAAGGTACTTCGTGTTGCGCTTTGTAACTTACTCACGCATAAACTGGAACGATTATGTATCTAAGCTATACTCAACTCTAACGTCGTCTCTTCTTCTATATCCTCTTCTATTACCGCTCGCTCCCTTTTCTGCGGGACGTCGTCCACTCTTGTCTATTCCTACATATAACTGTTTCATCTGTACCTGCAGTCACAAGGAACATGCAGTACATCAGAGATGTACTGATTCCTCAAGTTCCAACACTTCGTAGTGTGTTGTATGCATACCAGTGACGTACTATGTGCAGGTAACTGGCGTGTTGAAAAACATCAATCAATGAGCGCGCTTCCAGCCCTATGTTTTGAAATAGTACCCATTAGGTTTTTCATAGAGAACAATGGTCGCTGTTCGGGTGAAGGAAGATTCCCCAAATATAAAAGGGAGGCAATGCCCCATTTTATTGTTAGAACTTTAATCGAACATTAACTGCCTGAGGTATACCAAGATGCCTCCAATAACCAGACCCACCAAAAGACCTCGTATGGATAATACTTCAATGGACCTCCTGATGCAGCAACTCTCGTTGCTAACCTGGCGTTAAAGGATCTACATGGCGAGTGAAGGTTTTCACTCGCCTCACACCTCAGATAGAACTTTGGTCTTGTAAGGTACAACTTAAATATCCCTGTATATTAATATATACTAAAACATAGATTGAAAATATGACATGAATACGAAGTTAAATTACTCGAAATTTCTAAATGCACAGAAGTTTTTTTCATTAATGGTTTAAATAACACGAAGGACACATGTTGGAAGGTGTACTTTTTTACAATGTATACTGAATACCACTATCATAGCTTTGAGGGCTTTTTTAATTTTAAACACTACATTGTCTTTGGCGAGTAGAATTTTTCGGCTGTATTGTCTCTCAATCTGCCTCTGTATATGGAATCATAGCTCATGTCTATAGGCGAGGTGTCTATCGATGTCTCGATGAAAGTCTGTAGATGTCTAAGCTTAGAAAGAAAGAATTTTCTATGTTCCCCTGAAGTTTTTATTGACTGCTTCATTTATTTTTGGAGTTTGCTTTTTTCGACCTCTCTCGCTCTGTTGCTTTATGTAAATGCCAACCAGTGTAGATCTATGTTTTATGTATGGTAGTCTATAGTGTTACTTCAGTACAGTCACATCAGCAGTGTCGCTCCAATATAGTGTCAATTCTTCGTAGATTCAGTGCCACACTAAACACGATTTGTATTAATATTGTAGAACTCTTTCTGAAATTTGGTTCCCGTGAACAACCTTTAGAATTGAAGCTAAGTAGGGATTACAAGAAAATGTTTCCATAACTTCAAGACTGATTCTCGTATAGGTCTAAATTTGATACTTCGAATTTCTAAACCACGGTTAGAATTCAAATCAAAGTAGTTAATTGTTATTCAACCGAGGATCTAAAGATAAAGAGGCTTTCGAGGCCTGGCTAAAATGTGACTTGCGCACGGTTAGAGTAGTGACTCACTCTGCTAAAGTGGCTTCTGTTTACAATTTTAACAGGTATACTGGTTATTTTTGAACATATAGACATAAAACCGAGTGTTTAATCTCAAACCATTCTCGTAGCTTTATTGTCTGTGTACCCAAGGAAGGTCTAACAATAGTTAGCATCCAGTCTAAATAAAATATTAAATATCTAGACCACCTAGAATACTTTGATATAGCTTTTTTGATGTATGAAATTCAAAGCAAAGGACTTGGAAGAGTAAGCATGGAATTATGGTTTGAATATGGTTACCGTGAAATATGTCAGAGTATAGGAATCTATTGGCAGTCCTTCAACTCTGTATCCAGATATGTATCCATAGATATATCCAGAGAGGTAAACCGGGTACCCTTTTCAAAACATGCATATCGTAGAAAGCCTTTCTAGAGATTTAGATTGAGAATTAGGAAATCTTTTGGCAACTTTAGTGGGTGACTTAAGGGGGAACTATATGCACAACCTGCACATAGCCGACATCCACACAATCAATTCTAGTCTAAAGTCACCCTGGCAGAAGCTAAAGCTGGCTTTGACTTCTCTTTAAGAGACGATTAATTTTTCTTTTCCATAAAAAAAGCTTCAATAAGCTTTGCAATGTGGCACATACGTCTCCATAGGACCTAGCTAGCTTTTACTGACCCCTATTAGACTCTTTCATGCCAAATTAGGGTAGTAATTATTGACGGATCCCAATTATAACAATAAATGTGAACGAACCATTTTAAGCCCAAGTCTTGGCGGGGGCTGAGTTTACACGAGGTCTTATTGTCTACTAGACTCATCTTGATGCGTGTGCAGTCCGTGCATCTGCTAACCTGACTTCACACAATACATCAACCATGGATCCATTTCTTAGAAGCCGTTTCTAATAGACATTTGAGGGTGCCATAGGATAAACTCTTAAGTTAGTAACGTTTTGAATAATAATAGAGGTTATCACGGTATGACTTTCAAGACTAACAGTTTATTGTTTATAATGAGCCTACCCAGTGAGACCACGTCAACCATAGTTAGTTCTAGTATCGACCACTTCACTCAAGTGTACTGTACTATTTACTCCGAAGATGTTGTTTCACACTTGATAATGATCGTACATCCATCTGGCCATCATGGGTCATGCCAGATGTCATCTTAAGTCACAGTTCTTATTCTTTGAAAGATGCAGTATACAGGACCCGTAAAGATTCGAGCCATTTCATCCTTCTTCAAGTAACCTGGAGACATTCAGCGGATTTCTTTCACTAGAAGTCTTTA
Source organism: Metschnikowia continentalis (assembly GCA_002370835.1). Taxonomy (NCBI): domain Eukaryota; kingdom Fungi; phylum Ascomycota; class Pichiomycetes; order Serinales; family Metschnikowiaceae; genus Metschnikowia; species Metschnikowia continentalis. Next base: position 158,263 of record NLAO01001958.1, on the reverse strand, counting down.
AGCCACTATTTTTCCACTTTTGATGAAGAGAGTGTGCATAGATTCAGGAGAATGATTCAATGCCTGCGAATCCGTAAAATAGTACCAGAACTACAATGCTCCGACAATAAAATGCTCCGACAATAAAATGCTCCGACAATAAAATGCTCCGACAATAAAATGCTCCGACAATAAAATGCTCCGACAATAAAATGCTCCCACCATAAAATGCTCCCACCATAAAATGCTCACACAATAAAATGCTCACACAATACAAACTTCAGCAATCATCATATTGTCGACGTATGCTACCCAAAATAATTTCAATTTCAATGTGATTTCTTTTTTTCTCTACAACAAAGCAGATCCGGAGTCTTGTGAAACACCACCGGCCAGACCGCGAAGGAACGCAGGCCGCAGACTTGGAGCCTCAGCTAGACACTTTTGCCAAGAAATGTCTACACAGTCTAAACAATCCAGCGTTCCCCGAAAGCATACAGGAAGTGGCAGTGAAGGTCTAGGGTATTGTGGGGTAAGAAATTTCTTTTGTTGTTCCAGAAAGACCATCAGCACGAAGTGTGTTAGTGCCTTGTTTAGATTTGCCTTTTCGTGGGCAATCCCAAAACGTATAGCTAAGGTGGTGAGGGTTTGTCTTGCTCCATCACAAGCCTTGTTTTGGACAGTGGGGTCGAGTGCCCCGCGAACACAGCTGCTGCAGGTGGCGGCAAAAATCCGCTGTCAAGCATGTCCCATACGCGCAAGGGCCTTTTCGTCACCGTCTGATTTGGTGCGAGTAATCATCAGCCAATGGTGAGCGCGGCGTAGGGTTACACTCCGCGGGACCCTGCACACAGTGGAGGCTAAATGCTTCTATCAAAACGCACTCTCTCCACCTGGTGTGCACACAGCCGCTTTTTGGGGCCTCCACCCTGCAGAGTCATGCAATAATGTAAGCAACTCCCAGCAGAGCCCGGAGTTCCCCCCGCACTTAGGTCAAGATATCAGGGCTTCTAGCAGCCGTTTCCCAGGCCCACCACCTTAAAAACGGTATAGATTATGATAAAAGAACTCAAATCAGGCTCAAAATACGTTGACGTGTTCTTCCCAACTATATTCATGCTTAAAAAAGTAAACAAAGACCTTCTCCTTTGATAAAGTGGCAAGGTGTAGCGGTCGTAACACTGCAGGGCCATGCAGAAAAAAAGTTAGGCTACTCCGGGATAGTGGGGTAGCACATTGATTGCAGCTCCATGACGAAGACCCAGCAGGTACCATTATGTATATAAAGCATGCGGCTGCCAGCCATAACCCGCGATCATCATCTCTATTGGTGTCTTAGATCAGTATGTCGATCGAAAGGAAATACTCTACAGAGCACGTGTCCGACGCTGAGAAAGGACTCAGTACCCCACCAAAAGAAAAAACCCAGTTCCGCTGGAGAATCGTCGATAATGACTCCCCTAAAGAAATCTATAATTGGACCTTATATTTGACGGTGTTTGTCTTTGGAGTTCTTGGCGCAGCGCGGGGTCTTGATGAGGGTAATATCTCTGCCAGTCTGACCCAAGTGTCGTTCAAAAGACGGTTTGGGCTCAGTGACAAGTCCAAAACAAAGGATGAAATAGCGAACTTGAAATCCAACATCACTTCCATGGTGCAGCTCGGCTCCGTGGGTGGTGCCTTATTGGCTATGTACACAGTGGACAAGTTTGGACGGATTAATGCGTTGCGTGGTGTCTGCGTCATCTGGATGATCGGTGCCATTATTCAAATCACTTCCAAATCCGTAGGTCAACTTTACGCTGGTCGTTTTATCGAGGGTTTGGCCATTGGACAGACCACCACCATTGGCCCCACCTACCTTTCTGAGGTTGCACCCAGACAAATTAGAGGTATGTGCGGATGTATCTTTGCCGGAGCTGTATACTTTGGTATTATGATTGGTTACTTCTCCAACTACGGTACAGCCTTGCATATTTCCAATGACTCCGACAGACAGTGGGTGATTCCCACGTCGTTGAAGCTCGTTTTATCGGGTTCTATTTTCATCATGTCGTTCCTTTTCTGCTTTGAGTCTCCTAGATGGTTGTTGAAAGTCAACAGACCCGACGATGCCATTAAGAACTTGTCCAAGATTAGAAACCTTTCTCCAGACCACCCATTCATCATTGGTGAAATCTCCGATATTAATGAACAACTTTTGGTTGAAAAGGAGGCTGTGGAAGGCACCAGTGCCATCTCGTTGTTTAAGGAATTCTTCCTTGTCAAGGCTAACCGGTACAGATTCTTTGTTGTTGCAGCAGGAGCACAATTGTTGGGCCAGTGGTCTGGAGCTAATGCCGTGACTATCTACGCCCCAGAATTGTTTGCAGTTGCAGGAGTTACCGGAGTTGAGAAGTTGAAGATGACTGCCATTTTGGGTGTGGTCAAGTTCGTGTCGGCATACATTGGAGCGTTTTTCGTGATTGACTTCCTCGGCAGAAGAACTGCGTTGTACTCTGGTATTACTTTGCAGCTCGTGTGCGAACTCTACTATGCTATTTTCATGAACATCGTGCCTCAGGCAACTGAAGAAGATGACGTTTTGACTGGCTCTAGAGCCCGGGCCTCCAAAGGCGCCTTGGCCGCCATTTTTCTTTCTGGTACTGGCTGGACCATCGGCTTTAACTCCGTGCAGTACCTTTTGGGCTCGGAGATTTTCCCCTTAAATATCCGTTCCTTTGCACAGTCCATGGTGATGGTGTTGCACTTTGCCAACCAGTACGGTAACTCGAAGGCACTTCCAAAGATGATGCTTGCAATGGGAGCACACGGAGCGTTCTATTTCTTCTCGGGAGTGTTGATCTTCTCTCTTTTCTGGGCATGGTTCTTTGTCCCCGAAGTGGCTGGCCGTTCTTTGGAGAGTATGGACGAGATCTTCAACTTGCCATGGTACTTGATTGGAAGAAGAGGTCCCGAGCTTTGCCCCGACCATTCTGAGCTCAACAAGATTCACTACGACAAGGGACAGATGAGTTACGAGCAGAAGCCCGAGGGCGAGCACGTGGAGGACGTGAATGAGGAAGAGGATAAGGATGAAAAGCTTATAAAATAAGGATAACGAAAAATGTTTATGATAGCTTATGAATGGGATTAATACATATTAAAGTACACTTTGTTAGATTCTTGTTGTTACGTCAGGTACTCTGTTTAGTATGTTCATTCGCCGATGATTTCTCAGAAAGAGGAATCTGAGCTATTTAAGTATTTAACAACGGCGTCGCCTAGTCAACGGGTGTTGCTAGGTGCAAAGGGGGAAAACTCTCCACATTTCATCCTGGTACCTCGGGTTTATCACATTCCCTCCTGATACCTCGTGCAATGATGGTGGAGGTGTGGCACAGTGGAATGACCATTGTTAGGATTAGACAGCGTAGGCTTAAAATACCTCAACAGGTAGAGCACTACCTATGGTGGATCTAACACACGTAGTGTCAATCATGTAGTAGTGCGCATGCGCGTCGGTCCATCTCCCCATGGCAGCAGCTCCAGCATAGGTCCCAGCAGTGTATATAGCCAGTAATGTGGCGTGCAGATATAACAAGAAGAAACACATTTGAAACCTATGGGAAACACCCTTCAAAACTATGGGAAACACATATGAAAAACATGAAACTTACTCCTGATCATTCTTGTTTGTCGTAGTACCTCAGCTTACCCTTGTAATGAAAGACTAGTCCTATAGTGAGCAGGCTGCGAAAGGCCCGCACCCAGTAGTGCATGTAACGTCTGCTCCAGATGAGAAAAAACAAGCACCTTCTCCCCATACACCTATTCTTCTACACAAAAAATGGGTGTTCCGGCTCTCTTCAGATGGCTTTCCACAAAGTACCCTAAGATCATCTCCCCAGTGGTGGAGAGCTCCGGAGACCTCGAGTACGGCAAAGTGCCGCAGTACTCGGACCCAAACCCCAATGGAGAGTTGGATAACCTCTACTTGGATATGAATGGTATTGTCCACCCCTGTTCCCACCCCGAACACAAGCCTGCACCCACCACGGAAGACGAGATGTTTCTTGATGTTTTCAAGTATACTGACCGAGTGCTTATGATGGCTCGGCCCAGGAAGGTTTTGGTGATTGCCGTGGATGGTGTGGCCCCCAGAGCCAAGATGAACCAACAGAGAGCACGTCGGTTCCGTGCAGCACAAGATGCAAAAATCAACAACGAGGAGAAACAGAGGCAAATCCAGGAGTCTGAAGCTCGAGGCGAGAGCATTGATGAGGCCATTAAGGATAAGAGAACATGGGATACCAATGCCATTACCCCAGGTACACCTTTTATGGATGGACTTGCCAAAGCCCTCCGGTACTGGGTTGCATTTAAACTCTCTTCAGACCCCGGCTGGAAAGACCTTCAGGTGATCATCAGTGATGCCACTGTTCCAGGAGAGGGAGAGCACAAGCTCATGAGTTTCATCCGATCACAAAGGCTGGATCCCGAGTACGATCCCAACACAAAGCATTGCATCTACGGATTGGATGCAGACCTTATTTTCCTTGGGCTCGCCACCCATGAACCCCATTTCAGAGTTCTTCGTGAGGATGTGTTTGCTCAAAACTCCGGCAAGTTGCGAGTGGCCGACCAGTTGCTGATGACTACAGAGCAAAAAGAGGCGTTGGATGCACAGGATGCACGCAAACCCTTTTTGTGGCTTCACGTCAATGTATTAAGAGAGTACCTTGACATGGAGTTGCGTCAAAACGTTGCGGGTGCGTGGGATTTGGAGCGTGCCATTGACGATTGGGTGTTTATGTGTTTTTTTGTGGGGAATGATTTCTTGCCGCACATGCCAGCACTTAGTGTGCGTGATAACGGCATTGATATTTTGATTACGTGCTGGAAGCAGGTGATGTCCAAGCTGAATGACTATATAACATGCGATGGAAAAATCAACTTAGAGGGTGTGGAGAAGATGCTCGGTTTTTTGGCCACCAAGGAGGACGAAATCTTCAGAAAACGACATGAAAATGAGCAAAGGTACCAGAACAACCATAAGAGACAGAAGTTTGCGCAGCAGGAAGAGAAGAGTTTGAGGGCACAATACTTGCCCACGGTTTCTAAGGGTAAGGAGAAGGCACCAATCACTGCTGACATGAACATGCCTTTAATGGACACCTCGGGTAAGTTGGTTGAAGGCTTTGCTCAGTTAACAAATAAGGATATCGTGAATAACCGTGATATTATCACCAAAGCAAACATGGCCAATGCAGATGCAGCTGCAGCCCTCAAGAAACTTTTGAACAAGTCATCAGCAGGAGGTGATGAAAGCGCCACCGAAGCCAACGAAAAAGGTGATGAAAGTGAGACTATTGCCACGGACGATGTATCGAGAGCCACCACAGAGGCAGAGGATGATCTAGATGACTTGGACCCAGAAAACACCGGTGATTTGGTGCGCACATACCAACCCGGGTACCGGGAGAGATACTACCGAAGTAAGTTTGGAGCTAAGACGACCGCGGAGATTGATGAGATCCGTAAGAAGGTCACTAGGTCCTACTTGGAGGGAATCTCCTGGGTTTTGTTATACTACTACCAAGGCTGTCCTTCTTGGCAATGGTACTACCCATACCATTACGCACCGTTCGCGGCCGATTTCCAGGACTTGAGAGACATCGTTGGCGAAGAAGGCATCAAATTTGTTAGGGGGGAGCCTTTCAGGCCTTATGAACAGCTCATGTCGGTCTTGCCTGCAGCCTCGGGTCATACCCTCCCAGAGGTGTTCCGGGGTCTCATGAGCGACCCAGACAGTGAGATCATCGACTTTTATCCCGAAGATTTCCAAATCGATATGAACGGTGCCAAGATGAGCTGGCAAGGAATTGCTTTATTACCATTCATTGACGAGAACAGACTTCTCGCTGCTGTTCAGGGCAAGTACCCTCTCTTGACTCAAGATGAGGTGGACAGGAATACGAACAAAACCGCGCAGCTCTACATTTCAAAAGACAATGCCAACTACAAGCGGTTTTTGAAGGCGTTTCAAAACGAAGATGATTTGGAGTTTGGGTCCCACAAGTCCGGGTTAGCTGGGTTAGTCAAGCCCACAGAGACCTCAGTGGCTGAGGGTGAACTCATATTTCCTTTGAAGGAGGGTGACATGCCCAACATCAAGAGAAGCGATTTTTTGCAATCGTGGTATGACTTTCCCGTGACGATGCCCGGGAAATCCATGTTGCTTCAAGGTTACATTCCACATCAAAAGGTTCTCGACGAGAGCGACAAGTACCATTTGCACGGCAAGAAGAGACACAACCCAAGATTCCAAAATGTGTCTAATTACGTCAACAAGGGACCCACGGGCACCAAGAGCTACATGACCTTCTCGATGCGGCCTGGAGGTTACCGGTCCGTGACACATGCTATTTCCACTAACCGAAACGGGCCCAACAGCGGACCTAACGGCAATTATAACACCCAAGGTCAGAATGGTTACAACCAGCAAAACAGTTATAACCAGCAAAACAGTTATAACCAGCAAAACAGCTACAACCGGAGCAACTATAACAACACTAACAATTACAATAATAGTTACAATAACCCGAATAATGGTTACAATGGCTACAACAATGGTTACAATGGTCAGAATAATGGATACAATAATGGCTACAACGGAAACTCCAATAATAGTTACAATAGCTACAACAATAACCACGGAGGTGGTTACAACCAGCAAGGACCTCGTGGGAACTACAACAGGCACCAAGGTGGGTACCAGGGCAACAACTACAACCAGTATGGCCGCTCGTCAAATGGATACTCCAACAACAGGCGGTCGTGATAGATTTAGAGATAATTTTGCTTAATCAATAAGCTACTAGAATCGTGTATGTTGCACCCAGTCTGAGCAGTATTCCATAATTGAGATCCGTATTGAGATCCGTAATGAAGGGTCTGAGGTTGTGTGAGTCACGTGTCACACATAATCAGCCTACCATAACTACTTGACCACCCATAGCCGATAAAAATTATAACTATGGACATCTTTGTATTCTTCATAAGCCCAATTATATGTGCTCCAAGTAATAAGTAATTCAAATCTGGATCTGATTTTTAAAGACATTTATAGCTCTGTGGTATCCACAGTTCGCGGTCGTTATGACATATTATGGTAGAATCGCACTGATATCACTATGGCTCTTCGCCCCTGCCATACACCATGACCGAAGTCTTCTATGAAACAAGCACCAAAAGCATAGTCTTGGTTGACGACACTTTAAAGCTTCAAATTGAGACATTTAAAACACCAGAATCATCAGAAACTTCAATTGTCCCAAATAACATCCCCCACATCCATAAGAGTACTGTGGCCCTTCATGGCTACAATGTGCACGTCTTAGACTCGATTAAGTCAGGCACCAGCGAGAGAACTTCTGAGTCCGGGATCTACTGCGATGTCTTCAAGCCTCTATTCAACGATTTATTTAAAATCCCCCATACTTACTATGCTACTGATTCCAAGCACTCGGTGAGGGCCTTTGCCAAGTCTTTAACTACTTTCACCAAAGCCACTGCCCCCTCCAAACCTACTTTGGTCATTGTTATTTCTGGAGACACATCCATCAATGAATTGGTCAATTCGCTCTCCTCCCAAGAAAACGGCCGCTTAAAACTCTTTGTGGTGCCTGCAGGAACCGGAAACTCGTTGGCCTTATCAGTGGGCATCACCGACCAAGCCCGGGCCATCTCCAGATTGTTCACCCACACACAAGAGGATTCCAGGCCATTGAACTTGTACGAGGCCAAGTTCCCGGAAAAGTCGTACATTTTCGATAAGGACGGCGGCCATGTGCCGATCACATCCATGTTGTTTCTAGTGGTTGCGTCGTGGGCTTTTCATGCTTCGTTGGTCGCTGATAGCGATACTGAGGAGTTGAGAAAGTACGGTTTGGAACGCTTCAAAATGGCTGCTCAGCAAAACCTAGCTAGACCTCAGAAATACTTAGGTTCTGCTTCGGTGCTAAAGGGTGGAGAGACCCTTCAGAACATAGACGGGCCCTTTGCATACTTTGTCTTGACACCTTCCCAGAGATTCGAGCCTACCTTTGTTATTCTGCCCCACGGCAATATCTTCGACACCAACATGTACCTTGTGTCTTTTGGCTACCAGGATAATGACTCTTACATCTTGGATATCATGGGCCAGGTCTACGACAATGGGAGCCATACAAAGAATAGTCTTGTGAAGTATGAGTGCTTGGATGACCACACCAGTCTCCGTCTACATATCGGTACAGGAAACGAGGCCCAAAATAGGCGTTTTTGCATAGACGGTGCCATCGTTGTGGTTCCCGAGGGTGAAGGAGATATGACGTTCCGGCACTTTGGAAGTTCATCCAATGGATGGGACATCGAGATCATCAGTTGATGCGACTATGGATTATATTTATTAACGGTGACACTGACCTCATGAATTATATTATTTTAATTATTGGTGATACTAACAGAGAGTAAATCTGTTCACTCCTTGTTTCTCTTGAAGTTCACAGGGGTGGGAGCACTGCTGGCAGCAGGTCTCTTCTTTTGATTGTTGGTGGAGATGTTCTCATTGGTAGCTTGAAAACCCTCGGTCTTTTGGGCCACTAGTCCAGTCTTGGCTGGGTTGGACAATCCTTCACTGGTGTGTGGTTGAGACTGGTTAGGCTGGGTGGATGAATCAGACGATTTGTTTTTGTCCAGCTCAAGCCGTTCGACTTTTCGGTTCAACACACGAAGCTTGAACTCGTACTTCTTATCCACGGCCTTTTCCACGCTTGCCTTCTCCTCGGCCAACGTCTTGTCAAAGCTTGCATTCAAATCCTTGATTTTCTGCTCGTATTCTTGCTTCAATTCTTCCTTGATCTTGTCCACATCATCCAGTGTTTTGTTAGTGTCAGATTTGAGCCTCTCGTTGAGTTTGGCTTGAACCTTGGCTTCTAACTCCTTTGAGAATGTAGCATCGAGCTCTTGTTTATGCTTTGCGAGCTTTGTTTCAAACTCCTGGCTCAATTTTTGCTTGATCTCTTCTTCGCTAGCTTTGGTACCGGGCTCCTTACCGGTTAAAGCATCCTTTAACTGGGCCTTGTAATTAGTTTCCAAGGTGCGTTTTTCCGTTTCAAACGACGCTCTCAAGTTGGTGATCTGCTCGTTAAACTTCTTGTCGCTTTCTTGCAATTGAGCTTTCAAGGCTTGGATCTCTTGCAATTGACCGGTCTCTTCCTTGGAAGCAGTTTGGGACTTCTCTTGGGCCAGCTTCAAGTCAGCCAACTCTTTTTCGAGCTCTCTGTTCTTGGTCCTGTGCACTCCCAATTTGGTCTTGAACTCGGACTTGAGACTTTCGAATCTCTGCATCAAGTTCTTGAGCTCTTGGTTATTGTTGAGCTGGGCCTTGATGCGGTCGTTTTCCTCCTTTAGAAGATTCAATTCTTGAGCTTGGACTTCCATGTCTATTCCGGCATCAGGTGCATCTTCGTCTTGCTTTTTGCTCAAGACTTCCAATTCAGCTTGCAATTGCCCCATGCGCTCCGAAAGGTTTTTGTTCTCGTTCCGCAATGTGGTGTTGCTTTCACGCAAAATGTTCAACTGGTCGAGTTGCTCGAGCAAACGCTCATGCTCTTTGTTGGAGTCGTTGAGCTCAGTTTTCATAGATTGCATTCTCGACACTTGCAACTTCATGACGTTCAACTCGGCACCAAGATTCTCTGCTTCCACCTTCAGTTGCTCCAACTGGTCTGCCATAGCTGCACACTTAGCCTCGGCCGATTCCTTCTCGCTGCGGAGGAAACTGATCACTTGTCTCATTTCTTCATTCGACAGCCCATCGTCTCCCTCTGCCGTTGAGGACCGGATTTCAAGCTGACTAATTGCGAGGGCGTATTGGTACTCCAAGTCTCTCAACTTGATCTGTGTGGCCAGGAGCTCGTCTTGTACGTTTGAAGATTGCTCCAGCAATGACTCTTCCTTGGCGAGTAACTCTAAATCCTTCTGCTTTAAAGAAGCACAGAGCTCATCAATTCGTTTTTGCAAGCCTTCTGCATCTTCTTTTTGCTTAACCACTTGCTTGTTCAAGAGATCAGCCTCAGAAAACTTCTTCTTGTACCTTCTCTGGGTTTCATCCGTTATAGCAACTTGGTTCTTCAAGTCAGAGCTGATCGAGTCCAATTTCGATTCGTAGTCTGCTTTCAAGCTATCATAAGAGTTTGCTTTGTAGGAATTCTCCTCCACCTTCAACTTCAACTCCTGCACTTGAGCATCGTAGTTCTCTTTAATCTGCCTCAACTCCGTATTCAATTGTTCGATTTGCTCCTTGTAATCCTTGATCAAATTGTTCAATTGCACCTTTTCATTGTTGAGAACAGCGAGCTTCTCATCAGTAGTCACCTTATATTGGTCAAAGGACTCTGTTGCCTTCATAAGAGATTCTTCAGCCGACTTGGCAATATTGTTGAATTCCGCCACCTGTCTCTCGGCTTCTCTGAGGGCGTTTCTAAGGTCATCATGCTCGGAAAGAGGCACCTGGGTGTCTTCTCCCGACGTGGGGTGCGCAAGATTCCTAGACTCGGAAAATCCCAGTTGTTGCAGGTTTCCTTTCGACCTAAGGCTTTCGACCAACGCTTCCTTTTCAGCCAACTTGCTTCTGGCCTCGAGAAGTTTTTGACTTAACTCATTCACCTGCTCCAACTTAGCATTCTGTGCCTTCATGGCCATCTCAGATTGACTGGTCAAGATCAGAATCTTCTCCTCTTTTTGCTCGATCTTCTCTTGTAAGGATTGGTAGTTAGACACGCTTTGTGCTAATCTGGACGAGAGGTCCAGACTAGATGCCTCTCTTTCCTTCAAAATAGACTGCAAACTCGAGGCAAACTGGCCAATCTGATCCTTGTCTTTCCTCAAGGTCTCGATTTCTGTTCTGAGAGTCGAGTTAAGAGACTTCAACACTTCCTTTTCCGTCAGCAAGTTCTTGGAAGATGATATATGGTTGAACAACTCGCGCTCAGCATCCCTCAACTCATTCGACTTCTTGACTAAAATCTCTTCTTGTTTTGTGGATTGTTCTTTCCAGAAGACCGTTTCCTTTCGAGACAACTCTAGTTCTTCTTGCAGATTGTCCAACAATTTTTTGGTGGTTTCCAATCTGTTCTGCGCCAACTCCACCGAGTATTTGGTGGAAGCCACCTTGAGCTTGAAGGTTTCTTTTTCTGAGTTTAGCTCCGAGATTTTCTCGTTAAGTTTCTTGATTCTCTCCTCTGATTGAGATTGCAATTGTTTCACTGCTGACTCATGATCTTGTACACGTTTAAGCAAGTCAGCATTTGCATCACGGAGAGTCTTCAACTCAGGCTGTTGACTTTCAAGCTGCGAGTTGCCTCCATTCAACGACTTGAGAAGATCTCTTTCTTTGCTCACAGCCTCGTACTTGAGGTTCAAGCTGTCAAGTTCGCCTTGGAGGGTTAAAATGGCTTCTTTAGCCTCCTCGACAGCTGCAGCTTCGAATCCGTTTGAGTCAAGGTCTTTGTCTTCCAACTGTTTACCCAACAGCCTCACAGCCACGGTCAATTCCTCGTTCTTCTTCTGCAATTCGATAATATTCGCGAACCCGATCAACCTCTCGCTGATCAACCGATCCGTGTCAGACTCATGGGCATTATCCTTGTAACCACTCTTGGCAAGAATCTTGTCGATTACCTTCTTCTCTTGAGCAGAAAGTGGATCTTCATTATCATCGCGGATCTTGGAATGAATTAAGTAGAAGCACAACTGCATTCCCAAATCTCTTGACAATTGCTTCAATGAGTGGAGCTCGATTTCGTTGGATGCCAATCTGGCCCTCAATCTGTTTGCCTCCTTTTCGGTCTCCACCTTATCGATACGGATGGTCTCCATATTTTCAAGCAAGTCCTTCATAGAGTTTTCGTAGAACTGAATTTGGTTGCGGTAATTTGCAATGGCTGGTTTCTTGGACTCCAATTCCGAAACAAAGTGCTGAAGCTGAGCAGCAAGCTTCTCTTTCTGGGATTTTTCAAGCACAAGCTCTTTTTTGATGTGGTTGAACTCTGTGTAAAGAGTTGATAAAGAGATACCCGAGTTTCCTTCTTGCAAAATCATCTCTGCAGATGGAGCAAGTTTTGGAAGCTCGGTTTCCTTGTGCAACTCAGAGTCCAATGCCTCCTCAGTTCGTCTAAGCTTTTCCTCCAAGAAAATAATCCTCTCTGTTTTCGAACTGTTGTCTTGCTGAACAACCGAAAGGGTTTCTGCTGTGGTTGCCTTCATCTCCTCGGCATATTCCTCAAGCTGCGATATTCTGTCGTCCTTCTCAGCAAGTTGGACATTAAGGAGCTCAATGGTGTCGTCCTTATTAGCACATTCCTTGGAGAACTTCAAGCTGCGAGACTCGAGTTTGCTTTCTGCCTCCGATAAGCTTGCGTGGAAACTATCAACCTTAGACTGCAACTCATTGACTTGCTGAGTCAAGGATTCTTTCAATGACTTCAAGGTCTCGTTTTGGCTCGTAAGAGACGAGATCTTGTTAGCATCCCTGTAGTATTCAGTGTCATGACGCTTGATCAAGTCGGTGTATTTTCCTTGAATCGACTTGAGCTGTGTCTCATACCACTCTTTTTGGCCTTTAAGGTAAATAAGCTCATTGTTGACTTTGCTCAAATCGAGCTTGGCGGAGAATTTGTCGTTGGTTGCCTCGTTCAATTCTTTGGTGATTGCACTCAACTTCATGCCCTGATCAATGTTCAGCTTGGTGAGTTGGTTTATCGTATCATTGAGTGCTTGGATTTCTTGGATTTTGGCATCCATTGCAGAGAAGCTCGATTTTTCTGAAGATTCATTGGATGTTTCTAATTGTTTTAGTTTCTCGGTGGCATTCTTCAACTTGGCATGGAGCTTGATCAATTCCGATTCCTGGGCCAAGGAAGTATTGGAGACGGTATCATTTTCAGCCCTCAACGAATCGTTGGCTGCCGATAACCTTTCAATTTCTTGCTGTAACTTGGCGTACTTCTTCTGTTGTACCTGGTTGATCTGCTCTTGGTTGAGCTTGAAGAACGAGAGCTCGGATTGAAGCCCGTGGTAGCTATGTGCTCTCTGAGATACTTTCAGAATGAATTCCTGCCCATTCTTCAAAACCACTGCAGGGTCAACACCTAGAAAGGAAGCAGCGGCCTCTATGTCTGCATTCAAGGTTGCTTGCTTATGTTTACCTGGACTTCGCAAGGCATGCTCGCCAAAGGTATCATTTGCAGTAGCATCAAAGGCATCCTCGCCAGCCTCGACAAAGTCCGGAAACTGCGAATTGGTTCTGGTATCGATTGGCGAGCTCCTCATTGGCTTGACCACATCTTTGGCAACATCAAAGCTTTTTGGAGTGGTGATGTGCTCGATATCTTTGAGAGGCGGAAGCAGTTTCAGTGGCGTAGCATATTGCTTATTAGATGACACGGGCATGTTCACAGATAAGGCCGAGGTATTGGGATCGGGATCTTGGTTTCTCAAATCGGGGTCTTTGGAATCGGTCCCGCTTTCTTCCTGGACACCATCTGCATGGATAGTGGTGTTGGTAGGTTCGGGAACCTGATTATTATCTTCGATGACCTGCTCCACATTCATGCTAGGAACGAATGCATTTTCAGCATCGTGATTGATGTCGTGGTTGATGTCTTGATTGATGTCTTCGTTTATGTCGGGAGCATCGGAGTTCTGGCCCAAGGGAGGGGCGTTTTCATCGTTTTTGATCACGCCCGGGGATTCGCTCTGGAGGTGTCCGTTTTCAGAGGCATGCTCCTGGACCTCTTTGGAGGGCGGACTTTGATGAGGATCCATGGGGTAGAATACACGGATTGGTGCGATGCTGGCTATCTACGTTTCGGTTGAGGACGGACGCACAACACCCGTACACCGCACTAAAAGCAGCATCAACTGAAGTGTAAGGCGTATTTTCAAGTAGAAAGCTACGTTAGAATTTACTGGCGGAAAACCTGAGTGAGTCGGTCCGGTTATGATAAAATTGGGGCAGCTGAATCCATGGATTTCGCCTGGGTGAAGTAGTCCACATGATCCACACTAGAGGCCTCAGTTGCCACATTCAAGACAGCTCAAGCAGCATTGCTATACAGCATTAGCACTCTGTAGCACTGAATGAGTGCAGAACCAGGAATAAATTATGAGCTGATAAATGAACTGATAAATGTTGGTAAACTCATAATATTGGTGTACTAGTGTTGGTACTGGCAATGTGAGTATGGTAATGTGAGTATGGTAATGTGAGTATAGCAATGTGAGTGTACTGGAGTAGTGTTAATTTATGTGTGAGTAATTATAATGTAAAAAGTATTGATGGTATTTTAATGTAATGGTCTAACAATCTAGGGATTATCTAATGTAAGTATTGTAGTGTAAGTGTAATGAGTGGTAGTGTATGGTGGTGAGTGGTTGTGAGTTGTAGGGTCTAATGAGTACTGTGGAATAGGTGGTATTCGCGGAAGAGTGCGAGGGCTTCAGGGCTGGAGCCCTATGCACGTGACTTTGGCGTAGCGGCGTGCGCGGCGAGCCTGCACCGAAAAAACCTTTCCTCGCAACATCAGTAAAATCTTCACGCGAGATTCCTACTCTTTTCATAACCGTCAGCTATGATTGAGCCATCCTTGAAAGCTTTAGCTTCTAAGTACAACTGTGACAAATCCATCTGCCGTAAGTGTTACGCCAGATTGCCACCTAGAGCAACCAACTGCAGAAAGAGAAAGTGTGGTCACACCAACCAATTGAGACCAAAGAAGAAGTTGAAGTGATCCGTGGGCTCCTTACTTATGTTTGTCCTTGTGTGGATTTTTTCCACTAAGGCATGCCACCTGATTATTTAGCTTATGTCAATAAACTTTCCATCGATGAATGTTGTAGGGGCTACGCCGGTGGTCCAAGGGACGACCTGGAGGACCAAAGAGAACTTACGAGGGCCTTTTGTGAGGACCTTTTAGAAGGTTTCAGAAAATTCTTGTGGAGAACTCTTATGGGGACAAGATTTTCCAAAGGTCGTTCCGTTGTAGATTTCAATCAATCAGTCAAGTCTGAAACATAGATCCAGGCCATAGGAGTTCAACGCTAACCATTGCTGAAGCTATGTTGATGACTGACCTACTTAATTTCAAAGCAATGATTCATGCAAGTTCATGAGACAGTTTGGAATGAAGCAGTTAAGTATGGGCCAGTCTAACTACTTCATGAACTGATCTATGGGCTATTCCGTGAGTTAGTATGAGCTGTGAGCTAGTAAGCTAACGGTCGCACCCATAGTGAGTGAAAGGCTAGTACAAGTAGTCAGCGAAACCACAAGGTATTACTACTATCCTGGACACACGCTGGTGCTAATAACAGTACTATCACTGAGTCATCTTGAATGTGCCCTAACACCTGGGTATACGAACTGTCATTTGGTACTCTACTACTCACTTCGAATACTACCTACTACTCACTGCTAGACTTCAGCATCACTTGGTCCATAGTAACATGTTTTTCTATACCATACCGTGCTCTATACTACTTCTATGTTAATACTTTTATACTAATACTGACGACTGACTGTTACACCCCCACGACAATACAGTAGTACTGGACGACAAAAGCCAGCACACTACCATTAGTATTATTAGTGTACATAAAATATATATGATACTCTAATGTGTAGTTCTATTAAGAGTATTTGAGGGATTTTGTAGTTTGTATGAGCACTCAGAAGTTGTTGGAGTTGGACTTGGACTTGTTGGATTATTGAAGTACAGTGTTTTTCAAAACTATTCAAACCAGCGCGCCAAAATGTTTCGAACCAAGACAAAATGGTTCATACCACACTAGCAAAATTAAACAAACCAATAATTCAAGAAGTTTCGTACATCCCTTACAAGTTTTTGTATACAGGAAAACAAGGAAACCAATTGAGTTCCGTCCGTTTTTCATCCTTANACAAGTTTTTGTATACAGGAAAACAAGGAAACCAATTGAGTTCCGTCCGTTTTTCATCCTTAATTGGTACTGCAAGACTTTTGTCCCAAATGTAGTACCATATGAGTCAAACCTCCAGATTTAAGGTTTCAGAATATTGAATTCTAATAAAAGATGGTGTGAACCATTCTGTCATCTTGGTTCGAACCTTTTTGTTGCGCTAGTTCGAATGATTTTGTCGCGCTGGTTCAAATGATTTTGTCGCGCTGGTTTGAATAATTTTGAAAAACACTGTAGTAATTATATCTCGTACTCATTTTTCCAGTGCGGCTCGGAGGATTCAATTGCCGAGCCTCTTGTGCGACTTCCGTGGTACAAACTCGCGGAAGTCACTCCAGTCAACCGGTCGGCCTGGCATCAGCACATGACCACAGCACTCAGATCCATCCATGGCAATCTGCAAATCTTTCCAAATAGTCGATATTCATAATACAGTAGCTATTCTAATGACCTCTTTTATTTCTGTTCATGTCTTCTTCTAATTCCCTCTAATTCCTCTATATCTCTAATTCCCTCATTCCTCTAATTCCCTCATTTCTCCTCCGTGTTCTGTTGCAATTTCTTTCCTGGGCTATGGCAGCACTCAAGCCCTGCTGACTGCAATTGCCCGGGCGCGCACACGGGCATGTGCTATAGACCATCCAGCAGTCGTATATACAGACAAACGGATTAACAGACCAAAGAAAGACAGCGCCGAGAAAAGCGTCGAGCCAGACCCGCATAAGGTTCTTCTCCGGAAAGCATATAGGCCGGGTCCTGCACTAGGGCCGTGGATGCCGCAGGGCCAATGCCCAATCTGAGACAGTGGTTGGCCGCATTATCAGGTGCGCGTCCAGCAGCAGCAGCTGCTGCTGCTGCACTTAGAGAAGACTGGGACACCCGTGGCAATTGTCCCATTCTTAGCAACTTCGCCTCTCGTATATCATACCCTTTTCCCTGTGGTAGGACTCGAATCTACACTTGAACCTTCGGAGGTCCTCCTTTAGCCGCGTACTTTCGCCGCCTAGAATTACGTCTTTTCTTTTTTCTCGCAGTACCTCACTCTCTCACACCTTTCCCAGCGGTCCGAACATTTCGATCGCAGTTGTTTTTGGCTCCCAAGCACTGTTTATAGCAGCCTTTCTTCTTCCCGTCCCTGGCACTACTCCCACCCCACTTGTCTGCTACTTCACCTAATCTCATCTATTTGCGAGTCCATTTCAACTATTCCCCGCCCTCTCGGCCTTCCCCACTTGCTGACTCACCACCTCCTTTCTCAAAGGAAAGGTCCCCACCATGAACACCAACTACACCGGCCATTCTTCTCCTGACAACACACAAACTGCATTAGATCTGACCAACGCAGACCTCAAGGCCACCCCTTTGGAAACCGCCTTTCACTCAGGCCCCTATTTACAAAACCCGGCGTCCCTTACTTTGGCCCAAAAACGCCAGAATAGCATGTCTGCCTACGCAAACAATCCTTCCAATAAGCGGACCCCGAACCCCCTTCAGATGCAAGTCCCGCTACAGAGCAACGTTTTGGGCTCTCAAAGCTTCTCCCCCGCCCACCATACCGCCAGGCCTAATAATCAGCCCTCCCGAAACAGCGCCTCCAAGCCTTCCAACCACCATCTTTCCATGCTGCTGAACACAAAGACCCCTACGCCTTCCTCCTCCTATGATGTTCCTTCCAGCCCCAACTTGGCCCAACCGTCTACCCAGAACACCTCTGATCTGTCGGGCTCCAGTCCGCTCGTGGATCAAACTGTAACTCCGGCCGCCTCCCATAAGTCAGCAAATGATAACAACTCTACTCAGTCCCAAACTGCCCAGCCATCGCCCCAGCCAACGTCCACTCAGAAACCCATGTCTGATGAGGAGCAGCAGTTGGCTACAAAGCTCAAGGAGACTTACAAAAACATTGTCAACTACGAGGAAATAGTGCAGAAAAGCTGTATCGACTTGACCATGAAAATTAACCACAATAACTTTGCATCTTCAAACAATACCTACCAGTCATCCATCTATGGGTCCCAGCTACACAACCAGACCCTCAACACCGGGATAGCGTTGAACACCACAGAACTATCAAACGATCTATGGACAATCTACCATCACAACGTCACCTTGCTAAATAATTATCACGACTTTTTGCTCACTGCTTTGAAGCCAACTGCAAACACTACGCAGTTCAAAACCGGCCGGAACATCGTGGATCTTTACAAAATTCCTAGACGTATGTGGGTCTACGGAATCGTGGGGTTTCTAGAGGTCTTGAAAAACATAATGAGCGTGTTTCAGGACCACGAGATTTTCCTGTGCTTCATAGCATATTGCTTTAGCATTGTGCCTAACCTCACAGATCCAGCTTTGGAAATGGAGGGTTGGTGGTGTGAGAAATTGGGCGATTTGTCCCGGATGGCTATTGCTCTCTATTCTTCGAGATTCATCGACTGGAAGATCAGTGCCGAATACTGGTATGCTGTGTCCATGAAGACAATGTATGGGCATGGAAAAATTTATTACCACATGTGCACAGTGCAGCAAGATAACTTAGACGCGTTGGTTAATATCGGTAAATCTGTGATCTGCCGTGATCCCTTTGTTCCTACGCAACAATACCTCAGGTTGGTGGTTGAAAATATCTGCACGCAAAGAAACATTCTCTCTCTTCTAGAGTTGCCAATCATAGATTTCATCAAGATACACAAAGTGTTATTGAGCATTCACTCCAGCGAGAGAAAGAGCACTGAAGCCAGTGCTATGGAAGCAAATGGCCACGACTCTCAACTCCAATACGGAATTGATTTGGTGACACGCTACGGAATCACTTTTGGATGTGATTCTCATGGCTATAATTTCTTCACCAGGACATTTTGCATTCCTGGTGGTTCGCAAAACAAGTACGGTTCAAGCCCATTCAACCTGTACTTGAAGCAACAACATGAGCAATACCAGTTGACCAACGCCCTTGATACAATCGAGAAGATGAACTTTTGGTTCAACAAAGGTGCTCTGTTTGCTATCGCGAACATTAATCACTTGATCGGATTCGGCGATCCTAAAAATCCTTTCGCCAAAATCTTTCAGCTTCCGGAAGCATTGAGAGAAAGAAGAGACAAGAAGGATCGCAAGAGGAAATCCAAGGCATCCACCAACTCAGACGAAGGCGATAACGACGGGCTCAACGACCTTGCGGCTCAAAATACTGCTACTAGTGGGGTAGATAGCCATTTTGTAGTCGCGTCAGAGTTATCGTCTATCGACTGGTTCTATTGCCTCACATATATTAATAACTCTGTGTTGGAGTTGTCTTTTCGCATATTGAACTACTATCTCATTGGTCCCAAGCAAGCATCCACATGCCACGTGATTGTGTGGTTGTACTTCCTAATTGCTGTTGGAGAAAGTATTGAGAAGTTCCCCAACTCGAAGTACATGATCTTGTGGCTCTTCCGCAAATTTTTTCCATGGGACTCATTGATCAAGTACCTCAACACTTTGGTGGCAGTGACGAGCAACTGTGATGTTTTGAATGGTATGTGCCGTGACTACATATCAAGGAGTCCGGATAGTATTGATCTTTTCAATGATCTGGAGTTTTTGCCGGAAGTCTGGAAGTGCTGGGGATCCCTTTGGTTTGATGTGATTGCCCCAAAAGGTGACCACACAGACTTGGCATCTGCAGGAGTATCGAATTACGATCTATTCGATATGCCCAATAGTGGCACTTCTCTGTCCATCAACATTAGCAACCATGGACAGGACTCGCATGAAAAAAGGAAGAGCAAGCAAGAAAAGGATAACGACGAGCGACTCGTCCGTATCGTCTTTTTGGCCAGGCATCTTGCTGACAAGTTCAACTTTGGTCTTGTGCGGACTCTTGATGGCTTCAAGTTCGACAAGAAGTTGTACATTGAGACAGAAACCAACGAGCTAATCTCTTCGGCAGCTCCAAGCCAGAAAAACGAGTTGTTCAATTTTGTTCGCAATGCTATCTGTTCAGACGGGCGACTTGTTTCCAACGAGTTTGTCACTCCTATTTCTCCCCAGAATCTTGTCAGTTTAGAAGAAGTGCATTTGCCTAGTGCACCCGAAATCGATGAATACTGGTTTAAGACTTCGGTGGCACACAAAATTGGCACTGAAGACAAGACTTCAGCAAGAGGAGAGACAAAATTCCCAGGGATGGAAGATCTCGCAGGCACAGATTATGCAAGTCAGTTCGATTACAATAGTCCGGGCCATGGAGGTAATGCAGAACAAAACCACAATCTACAGGAGCTAGACTTCTTCCAAGGAAGCCAGCAACAACAAGGCAAGAGCAACATGCCTCTCCAGCTCGATAACGTGGATAATTTCGACGATTTCTGTAACGAGAACTACGTGATCAACGGCCAGATGATGCCGGCAATGGAATCCGAGGAATTGAAAGTCGATGGTAATTTGGGCAAGTTCATGGACACCTCTTTAACAGCCGTGACATTAGATACGAATATCTGGTTGAAGCATTGTGGTCGTATCTACAAGTGTGTACGTGACAAGGTGTTGAACATCCTGATTCCCTTAATTGTGTTCCAGGAGCTCAGATCGTTACGGAAGTCTGCAGAAGCCACGATTGCAGACGCAGCCACCAGATCGGTGATTATCATCAGGGAGTTGTACATTTCCAAGGAAATTGTCCCTATTCGCTTCGATGGTACAGTTGCAAGTGACATCAACGAGACCACGGAGTTTGAAAAGAACTCAAGCTGGATGAGCAGTGTGGACCTGACGTTATTGCATGCGGTGAACGAGAACGACGAGATCAACAAACGGTCAATGAGGGGGCTCAACGCTACGACGCATGGAGCCAACCCAATCACCTTGAATGCCAAACAGGCAAGTCTTTTCGTCTACTGCATTCTCATTACCGACGACAGGAACATGAGGCTCCGGGCCAAGACATCCGGAATAGCAAGTTTCCAGAGCAAGTGGCTCTTTGGCCAGCTTGAGAGCTTTGCGCCAGAAAGATGCATTGATTAGCATTCATAGACTAAGGATTAGAACTCAGTATAACTGATTTTATATTTGAGTAGATGCACTAGAAGAAATTGAGTAGATGAATGAATGAATGGATGAATGTGAACTATTGATACTATGAAGACCCTTAAAGCAACCAGCTGATGATACCGGCCCAGCGAGACTCGGGCTTGGAGCTGGCCTCCATCTCGGCGTAGTAACGGTACTCGTGCTCTTCGATCTCCTCAAGACCAGTTTGGAGATCAGCGTCTTCAGGGCGGATGTAAGAAGTTTTCTTGAGGAACTTCCACACCAAGAACGCAGCCAACGAAACAAAGATCATGACGTAGTTGTACAAGAAGGTGTTCACCGTGAATTTACCCACGAAAGCAGAGTATCCAATGATACCAACCACGGTCAACAAGAAGCCGGTTGCAACAAAAGCGGTGTAGGGCTGGAAGTAGGAAGTGTAGGTGAACTGGCTTCTGTCGATGCCCTGCACCTTACAGGCCCTGTAGAAGTGCAAGTAGGTGACACCCATAAAGAGGTAGTTAAGCAACTGGGAACCAGTACACAAGGAAACCATGTAGTTTAACACCTTGTTACCTGAGGAACCCAATTGCATCAACGACAAGAGTGAGAAGCAAATTGACACAGCCACACAGAAGATAGGCACACCGTTACGGGTACAGTACTTGAAGAATCTTGGAACGAAGCCCTTGACGGCCAAAGCGTACAAGGCTCTTGAAGAACAGTAGGTGTAGGAGTTACCTGCAGAGAATGCCGACGACAAGACCACGGCGTTGACAATGTCTGGAAGCACCTTGATGTTCAAGTTCTGCATGGCAACTACATATGGCGACGAGGCCGAGTTGGAGGAATCCTTGGACTTCTCAACGTAGCCTGGGTCGTTGTAAGCAATCAAAATGGTCACGGACAAAGCACCTCCAATGAAGAAGATCACCAAACGGTAGAGCACCGTCTTAAAAGCAGAAGCCATATTTTTTCTGGGGTTCTTGGCCTCTCCTGCAGTCATGGAGAGGTACTCGGAGGAAACAACCGTAAAACATGCAGAAAACAAACCACCCAAGAACCCTTGCAAGCGGCCAATACCACCAGTTCCATTGTGACCTTCCACCGGGGTGTACTCGGCAATAGGACCGCCAGCAGCGTGCCAGTGTCTGAAGCCAAAAGCATCGTGTTGCGGATTACCTCCACACATGGTAATAAGCGTAAAGAATAAGAGCCCGATACACAAGATCAACTTGCCCAAAGACAACCAGAACTCAATCTCTCCGTAAAGCTTGACGGCAAAAACGTTGATGGCAGCATAAATGACAATCTGAACGCATAGCGTGATGGCAGGCGAGTAGTCGTCTCTCCAGAAATGGATCATACCGTTAACGGCGGTGATTTCAAAAGGAATGTACAAACTCTGCATCAACCAGAAGTTGACCGAGGCTGCACATTCGAAAGCTGGGTCCACCACTCTTCCGGCCATAGACAAGAACGGCGAGTCCACAGGCAAGTAGCACACCATCTCGGCCACCGACACAGTCAAACACAAGATCACCGCGGTCCAGAAGGTGTACGACAACAAAAGCCCCAAAGGCCCAGCATGCACTAAACCCGTACCGATGGTGATGAACAACCCGGTTCCTATACTTCCACCAATAGCAATGAGGTTGATGTGTCTACTCTCTAAACTTCTCTTGGTGTGGCCGAGACCATGCTGCTTTTCCGCAGATGCTGACGACGAGATCTGTGCATCGTTAGAGTCATCCACACCGTATCTCTCCGTAAGCTTCAAGGATGGATTCTGTATTTTCTTCTCTTCGTCATGCGACATGTTGATGATGATGTGCTGACACGAGACTTCTAGGTTGTAATTAGGGTCCAACTAAGGGAATAATAATTTTTTTTCTAATGGGAGCAACTTGCAAAAGAAAGTCAGGCTCTTTTATTTATCAGTAACAAGTTGGTGTCCTAATCGTGTAAAAAGATAAGAGATTTCGCACGAAAAGAAAAAGCACCCCCAGGCAGTGGAGATATGGATGAGTTTTATAACCCAATTCAGCTTATATGTACGAGACCCCAGCTAATTTTTTTCTGCTGCATAGTTGCCTTTACATGAGCCTGCCTATAAGCGAATGCTGAGAAAAAACCTTGGTTCGAGCCGCCGGAGTGCATATTGTTCGGGCTGCGGACCAATCTTGGAGCCGCTAAGGCGTTCCATGAGCTTGTGTGCAGTCACGATCACGTGAGGACACAACACTCGCGTTGGGATGCCCGCATGACACAATACCCCATTCTCGAAGGTGCTGCAAGAGTACCGAGTTTTTAAAGTTTTTTCCCCTATTTCTACAAAAGTCGGGGTCTAGAGTCTAATAGAATGGCATGAGTATGTAGGTTACTGCGGTCTTCGGGCCGCACCTTTCGCGTGTTATGATTGCTAATCTCAGTGCACTGCGCGCGGGGTGAGTCCAAGCACCTGATCAAATGCAGTAATAACTTCCAGTCTGCTCGGATCCTGCACCGGATAAGTAAGCGTGCATTACATGCGGCGGAGGTCTATTCCTCTATAGTCTTGGAGGCTGAGACCACTGTTTTGATCAACGTAAGAAGTCGGGCTATCTGCATGAGCCCCACGATCGAATGACTCGGTTCATCTTTCTGCTCTGACTCTGCCAGAGCCTTCTCCATCATCGAATCCCGTTTCATCACCCCAACAACAAATGGGTGCACTTCCTTCATGAGCTCTTCCACTTGCACGAGCCCTGGCCTGTATGAAGGTCCCATCGACAAGAGAATCGTGCTAATGAGCTGGAACACGGGGATGATCACATCGTAGAACGAAATGCTTTGGAGCTGGCTCTTATTATCTGCACGCCCTTGGCCTTGTGCCCGAAACGTCATGGGCACATCCAATGCAAGCTTGAGTGTGGTATCTTTGATGCGGCCCTCATCCGCGGTATAGATATGGAAATCAAAGCCCAATTCAGCATCACTTCTCAAAAACTTGAGCCGCTTGATGATGGCAAAGATATCATTCTGCATTAGCTGCGTGGCTCCCATCCGGGTTTGCCCCACCCGGATCAACAAGTAAAGTGTAGTTTTGAGTGCCGTGAGCTCGTAAATGAGCGTCTCCACGCTGATGCCCCAGTTTTTGTCCGAGTGCTCGCCGCATGCTTCGATGATCTCATCCGCGCGCTTCAATGACCGCGAGAGCAATGACAAAGAGTTATTCTTTGTTAATGCATTCAACATCACTGATGAATCGTGCGCACTGAATAAATTCACCAATGACTCCATCAATACAAGTGACGTAATGCGTGCCACGCCTTCCGAATAAATAGAATCGTTGCACACCACATCGATCACTTTGGTATCCACAGACTTCAAGATCATGGAGATCTCCTTCAACGAGTCTTTGGACTCGATGCTTCGCTGGATGAACTGGTTGAGCAACAAGTACAAGTCTGACCGTAATGTGATGGTGGTGTTGGAACATAAAAGCCCGTTGACACATGTTTTGAAGAGAGGAAGGAGTCCGTCGAGCTCGCTGCCTGTAGACGCAGCTGCTTGGTCTTGATGGCAATCTCCGTCCATGAACAAGTCAAAGAGGAACACACATAACGAGATGAGTTCCTCCGCGTACATGATGTCGCGTTCATAGTAGTCGTCGTTGATTTTGGGGAGGATCACCTGTAGCACCTGAAGGATAAACTTGCGCTTGTTGGCGAGTCCATCTTGGGTGATGACCTGGATCATCTGAGCCCACGAGTGTAGAGACTTCAGGTGCAAGTGCTTGAGCTGCTCTGCAAAGAGGATCTTCTGAGCTCCGAGCCGGAGACCCTCGAGATCGAGATCGGCATCTTTGCGAAACGTGGCCTTGGCCTCTTGCGCCACCAAATTGTTGTTGGCCACTTTGCACCTTAAGTCGGTCAAGTCACTCAAAATCTGGCCCTTGGTGTCTGTGCTTGGCCACAAATCTTGTCTCAACTTAACGAACAAATCCTCGAGAATGAATTTGGACTCGTACTTCATCACCGAATAGGTCTCCAAGTTCTGGGATTGGAAGTTGAGTACGTCGAGGAAATCAAGTACTTTGGGTGTGCCATCGAGGAACTGCGACCCATCAAGCAACAACGACGTGTACTCCTCTTTGGTGATGGAAGAAGCAACCGCATGAAACTCAAGTGATAAGTATTGTAATGCCGAGTTTCTGAAACGAATCAAGGAAAAGAACGTTTCGCGAGACTCAGAGTCTTCAACAAAGCTATTTTGAGTTTGGTCCGATAAGTCTCCATTGAACCGTTCCTGGTGCCAAATAGTCATCTCGTCAAACTTCGGCTGCTTATCCACAAGCAACTTGAACAAACCAAACTGGCGGAAAATGGTCAACGACATGTCGGAAGAAATGGGGTTCTGGCATAGACGAACAAAAATTTCCATGATGAGCGAAATCAACATTGCTGCCTCACTTCCAACATGGTGGTTGATACCTTGGGAGAGCTCCACTTGGCAGAGCATCTCCAAAGCAGAAACCAACACATTGAGCAACGAATGGATGAGTGTGGTCTTATCGGATAAGACCAAGAACATGCCGTTTGCTCGGATCCTATAGCCAAGCAAGAAATGTGCAATGTTCACTCCATTGTCTGCCTCCAAGATGGAAATTAGATACCGCAATAACTCGTACTTTAGAGGCATATCCTGAGAGAGGTCTTCAAATTGCTGTACAAAACTGAACTTGATGCGTTCCGATTCATCAACACTCTCAAAGATACTCAAAAGCTTGCTTCTATGAAACAAGTTTTCTTTGGACGATGGGGATCTTCCTGCAAAAATAGGAGAGTGGGAGATCTGGACAAGAATCTTGATGGCTGTTTTGGTGAGTTTGCTATCACTCAATCCCGCATACAATGCAATATGGGCAATGCTGGAGGTATGGAACAAAAGGATTTCATAGAAGCTCGACACTCCCTTGGTGCCTAGAGACTCGGGATAGTAGATGTTTTCAATCTGGGACTTTTGTGTGGTAAGCAAAAGACTCATGCTGGTGCCATACCCAATAGCATTGGACTGCGACTGGAATGCAGCATTATCCTCGGACGACTTCAACACCTTGACAAACCTGGCAATGAAAGGATGTTGTAAAGAGAGAGTCTGGTTCAACGTCTCAAGGGCTAATGAAACAAGCTGCTCGATATTGCTGCTCTCACTAACACCATCCAACCCGTAATCGAGAATGGAGAACAACGTATTGCTTGCTCCTTCTTCAAACAAATAATTAATGATGGCTATTGAGTGATGCATCCTGATAAGATTATCATATGACAAGACCGATTGGTTGCCTGATGTCGAAAGAGAG
Organism: Metschnikowia continentalis; assembly: GCA_002370835.1. Lineage (NCBI taxonomy): Eukaryota > Fungi > Ascomycota > Pichiomycetes > Serinales > Metschnikowiaceae > Metschnikowia > Metschnikowia continentalis. The sequence goes on along the minus strand of NLAO01001958.1, from coordinate 131,904 downwards.
TTAGCAAAAGAGTCTTTGAACTTGGAGAAGTCACGAAGGATGGCAGGAGCATCGTTTTCAAGAAGGTTCCAGTCGATCTCCTTTAACGAAGACACAAGAATTTCGAGGATACTCTTCTGAAGCTCGACTTTGGAGGCTTTGTCCACGATTTCACCCGACTTTCCAAAAATCTCCGTCACCAAGTACTCCATGTAGGGCCATATACCAATTTGTTGTCTGTAGCGGTATTCAGCACCCAAATCTGAAGGATACAGGAGCATGAACAACTCATCTTCTTTTTCACTAGTTTGAGAAGGCATCAAAAGCTTCTTCAAGAGCTTGACGAAATTGGACACTTCCGAAATACTGGTGAGCGCCATTTGAAACCCTTGTTTCATTTTGATACCCTTGCAAACGTTCTTCAATTTCGACAACTCGCTTTTGGTCGACACCGAATTGGTCAATGAAAACCCGGCGTACCTGGATGCTTCGCTGTACTGCGTGTTGCTTGCATCAGTGTCTGAAAGAGAATGACAAATCCACTTGTCAATGGTCACCCAGATCTTGTTTTTAGTAAGGGCACACGTTTCCCCATCGGCAAACTTGGTGAACAAATTAAGAACCAAGTTCACTATGGCCGTTCTGTTTTCATCATTAAATTGCACCACAGTCAACCTATTGTCGGCCTGCGAGAGCTTAGCAGATGTGATAAGATTGTCAAACTTGAGGAATGATATCATTATAGGGTTGAACCGAGCAAATAAGGATTTCTTGGCATTGATTGCAGCAGGCAAATCACTCTTGAGGTTCTCGACGATATTGGAGATGAGGGTCATGAAGCCCGCAATAAAAGCCACCGAGTCCTCGGAAAGCTGGATCAAAAGCGGTTCATCCTCGGTGGTCGATGCAAACTTGGCACTGGAAAACATGGTCTCTTGCTTTTCGTGGATCTTTCTGGCCTGGGTACTCAATCCTGCATCAAGGCTCTCCGTCAACATATCAATATAGTATGCAAGAGAACTGACGATGGAGTCAATGGAAATGATGGTATAGTCATTTTTCTTCGGCATGGGGGTCTGAGAGAGCGTCAAAGACTCCCACACCTTGATGCTCGCAGTGTCAGAGCCATAGGCCAAACTTCCCAAAAGCAAGCAGAACGTGGCCGAGATCAATGGAGACGTATTATTGGCCAAGCCCCAGTTTATAAAGCCGTTGAGGTTTGGGTTTTCCGACGACCAGATGGAGTCACAGAGCTCGGCCCGGTGCGCATAGGTGTAGGCGAACGCCAAGTAGAATTTCTCCAACTCGGCTCTGCTGGCTATTTCGTCCAAATCAATACCATATTCTTCTTCGGCATCGTTCTCCTTTGCGGCTGTACTGGCTGAAGCGAACTTAAGGTTGGATTTCGAGTCGAAAAACGCGTTGGACTCGTTCGAAGTTTTCTCGGAATCGGCCTCCAACTGCTTTCTGTTGATGGAAGAAAGCATGAAATCCTCCTCTTCGTCCCGGAGCAGAGTTAGGATTATCGCAGCATGGTTGATGAATGTGGAGAAAAAACCATGGAAAAAAGGTGCTATCAAAGACTCACACAAGTGTGGAGATACCTGGAGCGACAGGTAGTCACACAATTTGGGCGCATTTTCAAAAGAAGGCTTCAACTTGCAAGCTTTGGATAATTCTTCATTGCCAGCATAAATAAAATTGAACGGTTTCAAGCGTGGCAATGATCTTTGGAGCAAAGGTCTGAACTCAAAAAGCTTATTTTGTTCGAGGTAAACCTGAGTCTCATGTTCAGCTGTCTCTGCGGCGAACGAAAGTATTTGCTCAAAAGTACCATAATTGATGAGCCATTCGATATACTTGACAATGTCTCTTTCAAAATCGTAGGTTTGCGTTCTTTGCTTATTGGCCTTGCACCAGGGAACAAACGATGTGAAGAACATGAGTTGCATAAGCAACATGTAAGGGCGCAACGAGGACTTGGAAGCATCGATTTCTTCGCCGGATTTCACCTTGGAGTAGTCTGCAGAAAGGGAAGACGTGAAACTCTGGTGGAACTTCTGCACCTCCTTGTCGTTAATGTCCAGTAGTTGAGTAGTTAGGTTCATCAATGCAGGAAGGTAATGTAAGAGAAGCACATCAGCATCGTTGCTTATGGACTTGTTGATGTGGGTAATAAGAGTGTTGTAGACATCGTAGGTGCCCAAGGTCTTGATATCGCCATCAATCACCTCGAAAAGCACCTGGGCCAAGAGTTCATGGATGTCGAACAACTGCTTCTTGACAAACACCACCTTCTGCACAAACTGCAAGTTGTTGATATCGTCCGTGACCTTCTGTTTATCAATGAGATCATTCTGGATGGCCACTAGAGCATATACTTGCTCGAAACTGGCAAGGAGCTGTGGTAAAAGCGCCTTGGTAGGGTTGTCTCCCATAAGCGCATGGAGCTTGTTCAGTTTCACGGCAAACCCTAGGATATTGAGGATATATGTGTACCTTTGCAAGAAAACCAAGATTCCTGCATCCACAGCACTGGCACCCTGGGCAAAAGTAGTGTTCAATGCCTCCTGGAGCAACTCAGCAGCGCAGAGCTCGTCTAGGTTTAATTCCACAGAGAGAGCATTGGCCGACTGCACAAATGAACCGTTCAATTTGTACTCCTCTCCGTCATGAAGCGTCACGGGTTTGCCGGACTCCCCCTGGGCTAACGCAGCCCTGCTTTTCTCGTTCCGTTTAGGCACCACCAACACACTGGAGAGATCGGGTTTTAAAGTAGCGAGACATTCGTTGGAGATGGCATTCTCGGCCTGGATCTGGTCATAGTAGGAGCTAAAAACTTCCGGGGCCCAATGAAGAGCGGAGGCCATGGTGGAAGAATGGGGGTTGTTTTGGGGGTGGTGGGGGTGGAGATGTGGAAAATGGGCCTTTTTCTGGTGTTGATTCGTTCGACTGGCGTGCGCTCGCGTGCAGGACGTGATGAAATAAATTGGGTGCGGCATTCGCAACTTCTACGGTAGAGTGGGTCATAATCATGGCATAGAATCCAGGATCTAATATCCAGGATCAATCTAGGGCATAGAAATAAACCGGCTCTGTTCGGTTCTTTTCGGTTTGGATCTATTCTAATGAGATGTTGGCGCCGTCCATCAAGGACATGGTCAAGTGCGTCAGTAATCTTGGAGGGTAGGTTTGGTCGTAGCTGGTGATCTTGCCAAACGTCTGTAAGAGTCTCACAGTCACATATGATGCTTCTGTCAAGGCAAATTGCTGGCCCAAACAGATACGGGGTCCACCGTTGAAAGGAAGGAAGGCCCAGCCCAACTTCAGCGTGGCAGGCTCGCCCCATCTCTCGGGCCGGAACGTGTTGGCGTCCTTGCCGTAGTACTTCTCATTCCTGTGCACAGTGTAGACGGAGTAGACCACCGTGGTGCCCTTTTCGATCAAAACAGGCGACTTTAAGTCTTTGCCTCCGCCGCTGGGCAAGGTGGTGTTTTTGGTGGCCACACGGAAATTTTGGGGCACTGAAGGGTACATTCTTAAGGCCTCGTTGAGCACCCATTTCAAGTACTCACACTTCTTCAAGCTCTCAAAGCTCAACAGGCTCAAATCGTCGCCTTCACCAAACGATTCTAAAATGGCCTCTCTTAATTTCCTAAAGGTTTCGGGGTTTCGGGCCAACTCGTAGAATAAAAACGAAAGAAGGCCTGCTGTAGTATCTCTAGCTGCAAGCAAGATGTTCAAGCACTGGTCACGCAAAATCACTGGGTCTCTGGTTTGCTTGGCCAACTCATAAAGAAAAACGTATCCTCCACGAGAGAGTTCCTCCACTTCCTTCTCAGAAGCATTCAATGCCTTGTTGACGTAAAACTGCGTAAAATCATGCACATCCTTGTTGGACTGTCTGAACTTCTTATTGGTAGCAAGCCAGTACATGTCCTGCAAGCTGATGCGGACATTCAACATCTCCTGGGAGTAATTGAAGGCATGAGGAAATTTTTTTCTGAGAGCTGGGTCGAGTTTGCTGGGGTCAAGGTAAGATAACTGGGGGTCGATGTCCTCCAAGTGTTCACTCAACGAGTCGCAACTCTCTCCAAACAAGAAGTCGGTTCCACTATCCACGGTGAGCTGGAAGAACAACGGCTGGATATCGAATGCCTGGCCCTTCTTGTTGTGGATGATCTTGATAAGTTTCTGCACCACCGGCTCTAAGGCCTCCACATGGCCCACCTGTTCCCGTGCAAACTGCGGTCTCAACATGGCCCGCGAGTGCTTCCAGCCTGCACCGTCCAACGTGAAGATTCCATCTCCCAAGGTGATGTTGATGCAGGTATGCCGAGTGCCAAGGGCAAAGTCGTTGAATTGAGTAGCCAACACGGCCTTGATGGAGTTGGGATCACGCGTGACGATGATGGGTTTCCCCGCCAACTTCATGCCAAACGTATCGAGTTGGAACTCATCCATACTCTCGCGATTGAACTCGGGCGCCCTTCCTTTCTTTCTTTCATTCAACACAATGTACAATGCCCGCAACCCAAAGAGCCGGTCGCCTCTATAGGGAGGAGCATGCGCCTTGAAGCGATACCGCAAAGCAAAGGTTTTTAATGTTGAGAAAATGTAGTACACCGCAAACGCCTCAAGAAGGAGCACATACCATTTTTGCAGCACCAAGTGGTCTTCAATAACCAGAGGTAGCATGATTCCTGGTAATAGACCTAGTTTAAGTAGTGGTAGATCTTAGATTTTTATAATGAAAGACCTTAGATTATTATAGTGGCTTGCTTTAGTGGACCTTGTGTTTTGTAGTGCCAATGGTTTGTCTATTTTTGTTGTGACCTTGTGTCTGATTCTTGTTGTGTGCTCGAATTAATACTCCTGCGGGCCTGGGGGCCTTATAAGTGAGGAGGAGAGCATTTGCATCAGAATGTGCGGAGATTGACATGTGCATTCCGACGCCAAAGTTGGGCGACAGAATGTTCGTTTCCACCATGTGAGATTAGGACTGGCGTCATGTGCACAACTCCACAGATGATACCGAACCTTCCCTGAACCTTCCCTGAACCAACCAAAAAAAACCCTGGAAAGCTCGGTTTATATATCACTCGATGATTGCTTTTGTGGCAGAGTCTGTTTTCTTTTTGTGGCCACTACTTGATGCTATAAATAGTCTGAGTGTGGGTTGTGCCAAGACGTGGTCCTCGGCGGAGATGGTCTTCACAGGCCGCAGTGGCTGTACTTGCTGCACACCTAATTAGGCCGCGGCCCCACACTATTCGCAGTCACCTGTCCCCAGTCCCCGATTAGGAAAGAGCCTATTATTATGGCTACTGGTATAGGCTAAAAACAGTTGGCTATTTTTATGCTACTAATAATAGATAGTCTGAAGAAAAAAAGTATGTCTCTGTCGAAAAGTCTAATGACATGATCAATTCAAAATCATGTCTGTCCCTGTCCGTTTACTCTCTAGTCTCTACTCTCCACTATCTACTCTATACTCTATACTCTAAAAGTAGTCTTGTTTTGATTCAGTGTATATTTTATATAACTTATGGCTTTGGGGCAACGGCCTTGACTTCGCTTGTGGCCTGGTCGGCATACTTTTCGAAGTTCTCAATAAACTTATTGGCCAACGACTTGACCTGTTGGTTGAAGGAGGCATCGTTGGCTCTGGTCTTGGCTGGGTTCAAGATCTCCGATGGCACTCCCTCACATGTTCTAGGCACGCTCAAGTTGAAGGTAGGGTATGTGTCGTACTCGGCCTTCGACAAGGATCCGTTGTGGATAGCGTCCAAGATGGCTCTGGTGTATTTCAAAGGACATCTGCTTCCTCCAGCAGCAGCAGAGGCTCCCACCCATCCGGTGTTCAACAACCAGGCGTTAGAGTTGTGCTGGGAGATCTTGTCGGACAACTGCTGAGCGTACTTCATTGGGTGCAAGATCAAGAACGGCTGGCCAAAGCATGCAGAAAAGGTAGCCTGGGGCTCAGTAACACCCTCCTCAGTACCAGCCATCTTGGAAGTGTATCCCGAGATGAAGTGGTACATCACCTGGGCGTTAGACAATTTGGACACTGGTGGCAACACACCACTGGCATCGCAGGTCAACAAAATAATGTTTGTAGGGTGCTTGTCGGCCAAACATGGGATCTTGGCCGAAGGAATGAAGTCGATAGGGTATGCACATCTAGTATTTTCCGTGATGGACGAGTCTTCGTAGTCTACCACCTTGGTGTAAGGGTCGTAGACCACATTTTCTAAAATGGCTCCGAACTTGATGGAGTTGAAGATCTCAGGCTCCTTCTCAGCAGACAAGTCCAAACACTTGGCGTAGCATCCTCCCTCGATGTTGAACACTCCATTGTCTGACCAGCAGTGCTCGTCGTCTCCAATCAATTTTCTGTTGGGGTCTGCTGAAAGGGTGGTTTTTCCGGTTCCGGACAAGCCAAAGAATAATGTCACGTCTCCCTTCTCCACTCCCTGGTTACAAGAAGAATGCAAAGTCAACACCTTGTGCTTGATAGGCATCAAGTAAAACATCACACTGAAAATACCCTTCTTCATTTCTCCGGCGTACTCCGTACCCAAGATGATCATCTCCATGTCCTTGAAGTTGATTTCAACGGACGTGGCGGACGTCATGCCCTTGGTGTGGATGTTGGCAGGGAACTGGCCTGCGTTGTAGATGGTGAAGTCAGGCTCGCCAAAGTTTTCGAGCTCTTCAGGAGTAGGTCTGATCAACATATTGGACATGAACAAGGCGTGGTATGCTCTGGCACATACAATACGGACCTTGATTCTGTATCTTGGGTCCCAGCCAGCAAAGGCATCGACCACGAACAACTTGTCTCTGGTTCTCAAGTAATCCAAGGCTCTGGATCTGGAGATTTTCCACGTCAACTCGTCCACCTTCTTGTTGACGGGACCCCACCAGATATTGTCGGTGGAGGTCTCCTCATCAACGATTCTCTTGTCTTTAGGCGATCTTCCCGTCTTTTCCCCCGAGTATGCCATCAAGGCACCGGTGGAGTTGATGGTGGTTCCTTTCTCCAACAAACCATCTTCGTATAAAGTGGGAGGAGGCGCATTGTGTCTTATTATGACATCGTTTTTAAGCGACAACTGCTCGACCAAAGGATCTTGCACGCTTTTTATGGTGGGGAACCCTGAGAAGTTCAATGATGATTCAATAGCTGTAGGAGGAACCATTGTGGAAGGAATATTTATAAAATGCAAAGAGAGAAAAATGGGGCGGATTTAGCACATCTTTTATATGCTTCGTTTTGGGGCTGAACATCCCGGGCTCCAGGGTCTTGGCTAGTCACACGGCCCGGGAGAGAGGAGAAAGTACAATTGGCATGCGACCGGGGTATAAAGCCGGGTCATGCCGGGTGCGCGTCGCCGTAGCCTACCAGCCTTGCCGTATACTAATCCTCGGGTACCTTCCGGGCTTGCATATAAGCGCAGGGTGTTCCGGCTGCCCCGGGGTACGTCTAATGTAACGTGGGGGTGTCTTAGGTCAGAATTCTATGGCTGCATAAACCGTTGGATTGTTGGAGTCTTTCAGAGAAAGAAGAATAAGGAAGTACAGGGAAAAACGGAGCAAGGGGGATACAAAGAGGAGAATGTTATTGATTGCTTTTGATGCACCAGAGTAGATTCCGCTGGCACCTATACAAACGGTTTGGAAAGTATACGTAACGCCGCGCTCTGCTCGGACGAGTGGAGGTTTCTGCTTTGGGGAAAGTCTGGGGTAATGTATGCATGACAACAACTAAAAGCGCCCGCGTGCTGAGCAAGCTAATGCACGCTGTTCTGGGGCCGCGCATCCAGCCCCAGCGCTCCACCGGGTTCGCTGTCGCCCATGCTTGCATAGTATTCTCGGTAGGTGCGCCAGTGTTCGAAACCAATATCTTCCACTCCCACACGCGACTTATCGTTGGGTACGTCCATGATGAAGCATCGGCTCATCTTCAACGTGGTGTTGGCTTCGGAGAAGTTCAGTCGGAGATACGTGATGCCTGTACATATCAACCCGAACTTGAATATCTCGTTTAGGCTCGAGTAAGCTGGATCAATCACTGGGCAGACGATGCCTCCAATTAAACTTCCCTGCGTGTCCTTATCCACTTTGTTCTCCATGAATGGGTAGTAGCGCGCCAACTGGCTTTTGTTGGTGAAGAGAATGATGCTTCCAATCACACTCTGGTTGGTGGGTTCGAGTGCAATTATGATTTTCACCTCGTATGGAGACGTAGAGTCGAGCCACGATAAGGCCTCTTTGTAGAGTTTTTCCGTGTGGCCATCAGAGCCTGCGGTGGACACCTTGTCGATGAGCGTCTGCAACTTCTCTGCGTGCATGCAAATGTCAAACCTCACGCCCACTATGGTCAATTCGCGGAAGATCTTGGGAGGCACTGACCAGTTGTAGAGGTTCTTCAATACCATCACGTACAACTCCTTCAGTGCCGACTCGTCGTTGATGATCCACCCGGAATTGTTGAAGAACGAGATCACCAGATTCTCGAAGCTTTGCTGTGTTCCGTTGGAGAAATCAATGAGTGGAAGCAGACTGCCAAGTCGGACTATTTTGCACCCTTGTTCCTCGGTGAGGTAGCGCATAGCCCGCGCATGGAGGTTCTTGCCAATCAGTTGGAGCCGTTTGGACTTGTCCACTAGAATAAATATGATTCGGCCGATTTTCTGTAGGCCTTCGTAACTTCGGACTTCATCGATCCACGTCAAAACAATCCCATACAATATGTTCAATGAAGAGTTTCGTACAACAAAGTGTTTCTGTACTGCACTGTTCAAGTGGAAGAGCTGGAGTAAAGACCGGAGAAAGAAATCCTCGGTGCCCCGATTGTTTTTGCAAAGCTTAATAAGGCCGCGCCAGTCCCGGGTCAAATCAAATTCGTCCACGAGCCACCGGCGTTTGGGGGGACTTGTTTTCTTGATGCGCTCATGTGTTTTCTCGGGGCTTGATAGTACCACACTCAGAGATCGTCTCTTACGGTTTTTCCTGGTAGTAAATTTCTTTTCGCCCGGAATGCATCCCTGAGGAATGGTTTCCCCCATCAACACGTGTGCGACCTCTTTCAAGGCTAGCTCCGTGTAGTCGTAGCAGCAGAGGTACGCAGAGCCCAAGTTTCTCGTATAGAAAAAGTCGTATGGGGACAGCGTGGCAACAATTACCAAAGGCTTGGACGGCAGCACGTGGCTTGCACTACCAGAGAACAGTTGCGGCAGTGCTCCACATAACACGGACACGTACTTGGCAATGCCCATCTGGTACATGTTTCTCAGAGCCTCGGAGGTGAACATGATCACAGCCTTGGAGTTCTCTATTAGCTGTTCATGGAGAGCTGTGAGCCCATTGGCAGTGTACGTGGTATGGAGCACGTTGAACTTGCCTCCTATTTTGGACTGGTACAGCGAGAGCAGCTGAGCAAAGTCCTTGAACACTTCTTCACCAATGTAGAAGCCCCCTTTCCGGTGGTCTCCACCATCGATTTGTTTCGAGTACACTGGCTTGAGCAAAGGTGTAAGAATGAGAAGATTGTCTCGACCATTTGGTCCAAAGAACTGTGTAAGTGGTAGCACACCCTCATAATCACGTACAAGTGTTATGCTGTTGCGATAAGCCATGGTGGAGAGCTGCTGGTGTTTTTGCCATAGGTCTGCATGGGCCACTTTGAAGAGTTCCGGTAAGCACTGCTCCCCATTTGGAAAGATCTCCGACCAAGAGGGAAGTCGCTTGCGCACAATTTCCAACCGATTCAAAGACGCATTGATGATCAGCTCATCTAGCATACCATTGTCCAATGCAGTGGAGATAGACTCGATGGCTTCCACCTGGAGCTTGAAATCATGACACACCATCACAAGGTCGCAGCCGGCGTAGATTGCAAGCACCACACCTTGGCCCAAACCTATGGAGTGGTACAATGCGTCCATCTCCAAACACTCACTGATGACAAACCCTTTGAACCCCAACTCGGCACGTAGTAATTGCGTTAACAAGATCGGCAGGAGACAAGCATGGTTTTCGTCAGGAGAAATTTGTGGAACCCCAAACCCGGCCGCACTCACTCCATCTAGTAGTCCGTCCTGGATAAGCTCCGCAAAGGGTACCAGGTTGAAATTGCGGATCTGCTCCAAAGAATCAGTCATGATGGGCAACTCCAATAACGAGTCAACCCTAGCATTTCCGATTCCCGGGAAGTGCTTCCCTACAGTAATCAAGCCACCATCTCTCAAACCCCTAGCGCACGCCCGGCCATATTTGACCACTTCCTCCACTGTGGTCCCAAAAGACCGCACGGAAACAAGCTGGTGGGAGAATTTGGTGACCACATCAAGAACAGGCCCCAAAATGATCAGGAAACCAATGTGGCGGAGCTCCACGGCGATGGCACGTGACACTTCATAAACCAACTCAACGTTCCCTGTGGCAGCCATGGCCATAGCACCAGGAAATTGCGAGAGAGACTGAGAGTCAAAGAGAGAGTTCATCATGCCTCCTTCTTCATCGATGGCAAAGGCTAATGGGTACTTGTAGCCTGCTTCTTTAAACGCAATGTACTGAAGGTCCTTAATAAGCTTGGACATTTGCGGCACGGAGTGGGCGTTCTTCTTCAGTAGGATCATGGTGGAGATCTTATACTTTACGATAAGCTCATGGGCTTGACGCGTGACATGGGTGCCCTGGAAGCCTCCACAAACAAGCAGCCCTAGAGAGTCTTGACTAATCATTGTGCAGTTTCGATCTTAGGGGAGAGTATCTCAGATAGTGAGGGGAGGGTGTGACGTGAGATGAGTTCCTCTTAATTTCCAGAGAAGGTCCATTGATGTAAGGCCGCACAATACTGCCTTGTTTGGGTCGCTGTATGCCGTCCATGAGGTGGGGATAATTGGCCGAAACCCAAAAAAAAGGAGGTGACATGAATTGAATTTGAAGAAAAAAAGTGGAATTTAGAGTGTGGAGCGAAAATAAAGGTCATGAGTCAAACTGTATTTTGGCTTTTTGTCTATTTATGGTCTGGTGTTACCTTTAGTGCTAGTTTTAGTGTTACCTTTATTATTGGTTTGGTGAGCGTAAGGCTACGTAAAGTGCTCGTAAATTTGTATTTAGCGATGCCAAAGTGATGGAAAATGCAAACCACACTTAAAAATCAGATTTTGCTTTGAATCCAAAAAAAGCAAGCCAGATGCGTTAAAAATACGAAACTATACTACAAATAGAAAAATTAGAAAAAATAAAGGCGTTCAGGACATGTTAGGTGTCCAGTTGTCTGAAAACTAAAGATGTCTGGCTATCACTGCAGCTTTTTTCTGGTGCTTTTTTTGGTGCTTTTTCTTGAGTGCCTGGGGCGCCTGGTATTAGAGTTACAATGGTGTGACGCACTACATTGCATGGTGCGAAATGCGATCCTCCATTCTCCATACACTTACACAACCATACAGTCATACAGTCATACACTAGCTACTCACCCATTAGTTGTACACCAGCGATGGAATGGGGATCTCCGATTTGTGGCCGATCTTGAGCCTGTTGTCCAATGATAGACTTCTGTTTCCGGTGTTTCTATCTCGATTCATAAATCTGCATGGCCGCCCACCTCGTCTTGCTATAGACGCGTATATGTTCATGTTCTGGTCGCAGTTGCCCGGGTCCGATGTCCATGACCCCACCATGGAGAGAAGGATTATCCGAAACTTTATGGCAAAGCTATGGTACCTTGTACAATACAATGTGCTGTTTGTTGTTGTTTTCGATGGAAAGTTCAAGCCTGGGAAGCTCCGAAACGGCTATATTCCTGACTTGCCCGAAACGTGCTCGTATGACGACTCGTTACATTACTTCAAGAGATTACACCACTCATACTATTCGGAAGGCCTGCGGCTTATCGATACCGTCACCAAGCTTTTGTCCCGAAATTGCATGGATTGGGTGCAAGCCCCTGCTGAGGCCGAGGCGGAGTGCGCGTGGCTCCAGAGACTTGGCATAGTGGACTATGTAGTGTCGGATGATTCAGATACCTTAGTGTTTGGAGCATCTAGCGTGCTCCGCATGTTCAATAGAGTCAAGTACTATAATGACGAAAATGAGCCTGTGTTGAGTAATACCGACTACTATGTGACTCCCATCTACATGCACCATATCACTGAGCGAACCAGCCTCACACGTGACCATCTTGTGTTGATCGCTGTTTTAAGGGGAGGTGACTATTCAAGCGGCTCTGAAGGTATTGGCATTACTCGGGCAAAAGAAATCGCCCTTTGCGGCACTACTGTGCTACTGCACCTGCCCAGGAAGAAGGTTCAGGACTTTGGGGCGTTCCCTGATATCACGCTGAAATTTGTTGACGTATTTATAGAGCAGGGAAAGACACACGAGTTGCTGCCGGACCCTTTCCATGGCTTGAAGCCTGCTTTAGATCGTGACGAGGGTTTACGGGCTTTCAACCTATTCTTGGATGAGTTTCTAGCCAAACAAGGTCAGAAGGTGTTTGGACGCATGACAAACCTCAAGAGCAAAATCAAGGTCGACGAGTTCTACGCCTTGTTGTACTACTTCCCTTTTGTCAACCGGAGGCTCTTTAAGTTCATGCCGTGTTCCATCACTTTCGCAGAGCCAATGGCTATTGATGCAGACCTAAACATCAGCCATGTGTCAAGCCATGGTTCAGGCTCGACCCCAAGAGCTAACTGCATATTATCGCTGGGCATAATCGGATACCTGGTATGTGAAGCAATGTCACAGAAGTTTATACCTAGCCTGGACTTCAAGCTACCAAAACTTGCGATGCCCAGAGAGCGCAAGGCGAACCTCAAGCCATTGGCACTCAAGCTTTTACGCGACACTGATTTCTGGGACGTCATCAGACTACATCGGGTCAAGGAGTTCGAGGGTATAAAGATGGGTGTATTGACATTCAACAGAATGAAGCTCAATGAGCTGGTTTATTCCGGGAAAAAAGAGACACTGGTGATTCAAGGACTCGAAGAGACACTGGACCAGAGACTCGAGCCTTTGGAAACTTCGGATGCTGGTTTGGAACCGGAATTAGCTATATTGGAACCGGAGACCGTGCCAGAAACTTTTGAGTCAGAAACATTAGAGATAGAGAACTTGGAGGCAGAAAAAGTGGAAGATGAGGACAAAACGATCAGCTTCCATGTCCCACTTGACTGTATCAAGTACGTTTCAAGGGAATATGTACATCGTTTCGAAAAAAGCCTGCCGAAAAAGAAGTCTCCCCAGAAAAAGAAATCGCCGCAAAAAACCACTCTCGACAGCATCTGGCCTCTCTTGCTGCCGAAAAAACAAGCCAAGCCACTGGTTAAAAGCATAGGGCAATCTCCACCGAAATTGGAACCCCTCAAGAACAAGCTAAACCCTTTCCAGGACCCAGTAAGTCTTGACGGTGACAAGGATGATATCTTCATTATAGAGAAGAAAAAAATGTCACCGCCCAAAAAACTGCCCCGGCGACGCAAAGCACTCAAGAACGAACTAGCACCGGGCCAATCGACATTGACCTCTTTTTTCGAGAAGAAAGAGAAGATCAATCGGTTCCACGAGTCGCTCTTTGTTGCGTCAGACGATGAAACGGAGCCTACCAAAGAGGTTATCCTTAGTGGACCGCCTTTAAGGTACAAGGCACCCAGGCCACTCTCTCCGTCAAGTTCCGTGGAGCTGAGTCCTACAAAGCAAACCAGACGTCACATGAAGCTTTCTGCAGACAGTTCGCCTATCAAGGCCCCTCCGATGCGAGATCTAAATAACATTCTAAAACAAGAGCCGGAAATCTAAAAAATGGTGTTATAGAAAGAGAACCCTATATAATTTTTTGTTTTAGGTCTATTACTAAACTTTCTATAAATACTGACTCTATAGGCTATGAAGGGACTGAAACACTGAGCAGCTAAGACATTCAGCAGCAGTAGACAGTATCATCGGATGATAAATTTAGAGTAGACAGTAACACATTCTATTCGGTATTGCTAATCTATAGTGCTCTACAATACTTTAAAACACTCTAAAAGCTACTTTATGATAGGATACTCCATAGTCTATTAATATAGAGGATATGCGCGGTAGTATGTGTATAGACTACCTGCATTGAATGGTGTTTGGATCACTTGGGTCAGGGTCCTTGAAGTATAATCTCAATGCTCTAAATAAGAGCAGGTAGGTGTAAACTATCAAATAATTACTATTCACTCACTATTGGCCTAATTACTATTGGTCTATTTACTATTGGTCTATTTACTATTGGTCTATTTACTATTGGTCTATTTACTGTTGGTCTAGTTACTGTGTAGTGCGCCTAGTCAACTCCAGAGACTGCTACTCCATGCCTGTATCTGGGGATAGCCAAATTTCCTGAGACCAGACACATATATGATACATTTGGTCAAAACGGTATACTAGTCTATTAGTAATTTTATGAGTCTCTTTATTCTGGTTTGTCTACTGGTCTACTGTATGGTCTATCTACTGGTCTATCTACTGTCCTGTATTAGTCCACTTGTTATAGTGCGTATGCGGTGATGCACTCTATAATGCGCGAGACGTGCCAGTAATAGTCTACACCAGCATGGCACAACTCAACTATGCCCAACCCGTCAAGAGGATCAATGCAGAGGCGGATCTCGACAATTTCAGACAGTCCTTGGCATACAAGCGTTTGCAGCTGGTCATAGCGTTTGTGGTGGAGAAAGTGCACGGATGCGAGGTTCCCACGGGCTTGTTGGACCCACACATTGTTACCCGAGACACCGGCTCCGAGCCACTGGTGCTGGACAAAACAAAAAGTGCCGGAAATGCTGAAAGTGCTGAAACTGCAGACAACAGAAAAACGCAATTCTCTAAATCAGGAAATATTCTCCTTGGGATTTTGGATCTGCTCAATGCCATCATCGATGAGACTCCTCCCCTAGAAGGTCCCAGACGCTTTGGGAACATGGCGTGCCGGGACTGGCACCAGAAAGTCAAGGCCAAATCGCTAGACATGCTCTCGCCTTTGGTGGGCAATGAGGGAGCCAGAATGGAACTCAATTACTACTTGATCAACTCTTTTGGGTCAGAACTAAGACTTGACTTTGGCTCGGGGCACGAGCTCTCGTTCTTGGCCTTTATAGGAGGCTTGCTCCAGGCCGGAATCTTGGATACGGACGTATCGGGTGCTGAGCTTCTTGCTTTATTTGCTCGCTACTACGATGTGGCCCGTCGCCTTATTCTTGTCTATAGCCTTGAGCCCGCTGGGTCTCACGGTGTGTGGGGTCTTGATGACCACTTCCACTTTATCTACATTCTTGGAGCTGCTGAGTACACCACGGCCTCGAACGAGCCACCAATATTGTATACACCTCCAGTGCGCCAGACTCTTTCGCCGGAGATTATCAGATCTTACAAGCTTTCTAACCTTTACGTGAATGCCATTTCTTTTATTTTCAAGCTCAAGCTGGGGCCCTTCAACGAGCATTCGCCTATTCTATTTGATGTCACGCGCTCAGTGTCTCTTTGGGCCAAGGTGCAGTCGGGCCTTTTGAAGATGTATGAGGTGGAAGTACTTGGCAAGTTCCCTGTGGTGCAACATTTCTGGTTCGGAGGCAAGTTCTTTCCGTGGGCTGATGCTAGGACAAACAAAGAGCTTGCAACCAACACGCCCAAGGATTCGACTGATCCAAAAAACGAAGATAAAGAAATGCCGGGGCTCATCAATAATTTCCAGGGAACCAACACCACCAAGAGCAACATAGCCATAACCAGAGCACCTTGGGCCAACCCTCGGACTCCTAGAGCACCCATCGGTCAGCCTCTCAGCCAGCCAGATGGTAAAAAAAGCTCTCAATTTTCAGCCAGACGCAGTGACCCAAGAGATCCCCCACCCAGCTCTAATTAGCCTGCTAGCTCTGCCTCTGTGCCTTGCTTAACTTCTTGTCTGATTAGCTTCTTGTTGGCTTGAAGTTGAATGCACAGCGACACAATGGACACGTGCTACTGCCCGAGCTCTTGAACCACTTATACAAACAGCCGGAGTGGAACTTGTTCAGACACGTTGGACACACCTTGGATGGTAAGGAGTGGTCTTGGTGCAAGATGGAGTAGCAGATGGCACACTCCTCGAAGCCAGAGAAATGCAAGTTGACGTTCTTATTGAACAACTCAATGCAATCTGTGATGGAGCCATTGGTTAAGGAAATCACTCTTTGAGAGGCCATCAACCAGGCCTTCCACTGCTTCTCCTTGACACCTAGACGCAAAGGTCCTTCCACCGAGACCTTCATGAGCGGAAAAGCCTCAGGAACCTTGACCACCATTTCCATATTCTGCTCGTCGATGATATAGCTGGACTTGATCTCGTTGGTCACCCTGTTAACCTTGATGGTGAAGTTGTCATCGCCCTGGGTCAACTTGTCCTTGGTCTTCTCCACATCGTCAAGCATCTTCGAAATGAGGATGGGCGAGATGTAATTAACGGAAAACTTCTGGATCAGCTGCTTAAACTGTAAGTCCCTCAAGTCTTGGAACCACTGCTGCGCAAAGGAACCCAAGAACCTGAAGCTGAAGTAATACAAGTGGCAGAGCAAGAACAAGATCTCGTCCTTTGCGGAAGACCCCGCCAAGCCTTTGGATACTTGGTACTGGTGGATCAAGCAGTTTTCAGGAACAACCTTGGCGTTTTTATCGATGGGACTGATCACTAGAGTGTTCAAGAACTTTGTATCTGTCAAGTCAATACAGTCAAACACCGTTCCAAGGAGCTTCTCGATGGCGTCGTCCTTCTTGATCTGCTCAACGTACGCAGCTTTCATGGAAACCGTAGAATCTTCAAAGTATGCAAAAATGAGCATCCACGACCAGAGGTACTTGAAGGCCTCTGCATACTTCCCATGCAAGATATAGTCGTCCAAATGGTGTTCTAAGTCACGGATATCTGTAAGTAAGGATGGAGGGAGCTTGACGAGCTTGTCAACTTCACCCTGGTCATTCTCCTCACCCTTGTTGCTGCGGAATTGATACTCCACAATCGCATCCTGTTGCAGAGCATATATCTGTTTGGAGAGCAACGAGGCAGCAGTGCGTTGCAAGTTTTCAAGCTTGCTGGAGGAAAGGATACCGTATAACCTGTGAGCGTTTTCGGTAAGGAACTGGTTGGGAAAGTGTGCCAGTCTCAATATCCTCCCGAGGAGCTCGTTGACTAGACGGACGGGTTGGTTCAACACCTTTTGTTCTTGATGCAAAAGCTCAAATATTTCTTCGTAAAGAGTCACTTGGTTTGTCTCCCATGAAAAAAAGATGTTCTCATCCACCAAGTTAGACAATATCACGAAAAGCTTAAGTGTAAAGTACTTCAATGCCTGCAAATCGGGCTTCACCTGCGAAATAGTGAAGTTGTCCAGGCATAGATAAGCAGAGATTGACCAGGTTTTATCTGGGATATCCTTGCCCATCACGGAAATGGACCGGGCCAAGAATTGACTGAGCACCACTCTCATATTTGCAAAGTCGTCATCAAAGGCAATTTCAGAATCGAGCCACCCTGAGATCTGGTTGATCACCATTGACATCTTGTGACTTGGCAAGATATCGTACTTCACGTCATTGAGGAAGTTGGTGGCAAGGGCCACCCAAGTCATACCGGATTGCAAGATATCCGAAGTGGAGCGAATGCCGAGAATTTCTCCAAACACATAGTTTCTCACCCTATCAAGCTTGGAGGAATGACCGACGAATTTCAGAGCGCAGCAAAGGAAGGTTGCCAATATGAGAGGATTTCCTGCAAGCTTAGTGTATTGGATATCCAACTTGTCAAAAGAAGCCAACGACATGTTTTCGAAGGAGTCACTTAAGACGTGAATCAAGACCTTGGCCGAGTAGAACTGGTTGGGCTTGAATGGGCCTTTACCCTTAATATCTGCCACAATTTCTCCATAAAGTCCATCTTCCAACTTTCCATTGAATACCTCGCACAATGTAGACTCACCAACAGCTTGTGTAAAAAAGCCAGAATGGTATGAATCGCGAACTGACTTCGAGGGCTCCAGAATTATACCTGATTCACTGAGGAACTCGGCATCCTGGCTATACTCATAAGATTGTGCATACCAAAGGAGATGTTTGGGGTCAACCTTAGGGTCTTTAGACTCGGAGAGTCTCAAATACTCACTCAAGAAAGACCGGATGGGCAAGATGCTGGAGTATATCTTCACTTGCTGTGGGTGTGCGAAGAGGTAAATATTTTGTCCCAATGGATTTGCAACTGCTAGCGACGACATATCCATATGATCGTAAGCCGCGGACAACTCCTGCTCTATTTTGGAGAACAACAAGTCGTTCTCAGTCTCGAGCACATAAGAAGCTAGTTTCGACAATCCAGAGCTTGCATGGGGGGTGGATATAACATCAAACAAAGCGTTTTGAACCAAACTCCGGTCCTTGACAAGATCAAGGAACTTCTTACATGTTTCGTCGCATGATGAAACGGCAAATCTGACGAATTCGCCAATTGTTTCGCCTTCCAAAGCTTCTCCTCGTAACACTAAAGTGCTCACTAGCTTCTGTTTCTCCAGATCTCCGGGGTTGGAAGCTACCACACACTCGAGAATGTGAGGGTTATTGACAAAGTGGAGCACCAAGTCATTTTCTGGGTCCAGTCTTTCGCCAGTTTTAGCAAGAGACAATAAATATTCATATATTTCAGGCGAACTGGCCTCGATGCTTTTGGGATCGAAGACTCCGTGCTGAAACACAAGGCCTAGAAACTTAGGAAGCTTCTGGGGGCTTTCACTTGATATTTTTGTGAAGCAATCGCTGCAAAATTCTTGCAAGTCTTTGGACTTGCTCTGTTCAAGCACGCTTTGAATAAGCGTAATCGGAACATCCACGAAGTCGCCGGTTATGAACCCGGGCAACGACTCCAATGCCCACTCGATTATTCGGTCTCCGTCCTTTGAAGTTTGTAGCACCCGCACCAAGCACGTGGTCAAAGCAGAAAGAGTATTGGCCTCGCAAGTTTCTTCGAGTTTCTCAAAAATCACCAGAAGGAGTTCCTCAGAGGTCTTCTTATCAATATAAGTAAGCACCGAGTGATAAGAAGAGAGAATTCGATCCTTGGGTGTTTTGAGAACTACAGAGTAATTCTGGCCCTCGATTTTGTTGTCTTCACTTTGAACAAGGCTTTCTGAAATACCTCTAGTGTCAAGTGACTGAGCTTTTGCAAAGTGGGCAAGACTCTCGAAACATGCTTTTGCACGGTCTTTATCTTCAGGTCTGATCCTTGAGGATGCCACGCCATCTAGAATTGAAAAGAACAAGTTATAGTTAATTCCCTCATTACTAAGATCCGCTTGTTCCTCAAACAACTTGTGGACATGTAAGAAGCATTTGATGGCCTCCTCCTTATACCTCATGGAGCTGGGACCAAGGAACTTTGAAAATTGAGGCAAAAGGTACTTTTCAATGAGCTTATGGGCATCCTTAACATTAGAAAAATCCAAGAAACTGAAATCTTCTTCTGAAGACACCTCTGAATTCTTCAAAGCAACAAACAAGTCTGCAAGGTACTTGTAGTAAACAGGGTCAGAGTTGCAGGGGCCCAATTTAATGTATTCGTTCAAGCGCGAGGAGCTCTTGGACCCTCCGATCTGCCAGAAGTTCTTCTTCAACTTGTACTTTTTCTTATCAACGGAATTTGTCTTGGCCGTGAATTGGGTGAGGATCGTAAGCACATTGATGAGCTGGATGATCACAGAGGTATATATGACACTGGGAGATGATTGCGAGGATTCACTCACCTTCACTAGCTTGATGAACTTCTTGGAAATCACTTTGTAGATACCCTTAAGATCCCCTAGATGCAGGGAAACGGGTTTTAGGTCTTGAGACTTGTCTAAGTCAAAGATCTCGGTGATAAGAACCAAAAGCGCTCTGAAAAGAGACAAGTTCAAGGTTTTTTTGTTGGAAAAAGACTCAAGGTGGTCCCAAAGCTTTTCCAGCTTCAAGATCTCCTCGATTTTCTCTTGAGCAGTCTCGCAGAGGAAATAATCCGAGGTATTGGCCAACTCAAGCACCTTAGAAAGCATCAGCACTGCAGACACTATAGCTCTGACGTACTTCAAGTTCAACTCATCCTCAGAATCAGATCTCTCGTCCGAAATGGTATTAGCCGATTGCTGCACGAGGATATGGTGGCAATAGTTGACGATCTGTTCATGGAACACAATCCAGATCTTGCTGTTGACCTTTGTCTCATCATTGGTGAAGTTCCTGAGCAAGTTGTTCTTGACCGACACTGCAATGGACTTATCGTCGTATAATCCCTGGAGCCAAATGGGCAACGAGCTCTTAAGGTAGGGACTGAACTCCTTGGCTCCGTACTGCTCCATATAAGTAGCCTGGACCTGGTGAGCCAAAAACCGCACGGGTTTGGACGAGTCCAACGCCAATCGAGGGTACAGCTGGAGCCAGCACACGAGAACATAGTAATCGGAAACATCAAAGCTCTTGTTCTCCAACAACTTCAAGAACTCGCCGAGCCGCTTTTCCTTGGTCACGGCATTCTTCTTGGTAATGTTCTTCAAGGCAATAGCGACATTGGGGTCCTGGATGTCCTCAAACTGGATCGGCGCCAAGTAGAAGAGCGACACATTGAATCCGTTGTAGCCGAGATCATCGTTCATCTGTGGACCCTTCATGATTCCTGGAATGAGTGGTGTAGCTTGCGCGAGAAGTAAAAGTGCGCACTTGCCAGAGCTACTCACACTATACTAATACTCACTACAGTATACTAATACTCATTACAGTATACTACCATATTATACTCCCTCGAAAAGTTATAGAAGTAGCTCAGATTTCTCCTTTGAGGAATCATCAACGAATAAAGATAACTTAGTACGTGAAGTTTAATACAAGAATCAAATGTCTAGAGGCTTATAAATTGTACAGCATTGTATATCTTTATACCATTCCACCTTGAACCTTTTGATGATTATTAGTGATCCATGAAATCGAAGAAGTTTGCGAATAAGTTGTCCTGAGTACCCCAGAAACTTGCATCTGGAGACATGCTCATAAAATTGAGTAGATCCGGTTGCGGCACGGCAATTGGGTCTTCTTCATTGGAGAGATTCAACGCCTCGGCGATCTGAGGGACTTGGAGCTCTTCGATCTTCTTATGGATGAACACCATAGATTTGGCTGCGAGCTGCCAGTTGGCTCGGGCCTTGGACACGATGGAGTAGCAGATTTTGAGCTGCTGGATTTTTTTGTCCAAGATTGCATCATCAACCTTTTGGATGGTGGCCAAGGTGATGCTCATGGCCAAGACCGACGAGTAAAGGATGAGTATGGATGGGTACCCACCACTGTCTCTGAAGCGACTCAAGCATAAGCAGAGCTCTTCGGAGGCCTCGTCACATATGCGGCTGGACACCTTGCCCTCGGTGCCTTGCATGCCTAAAAACGGGCGGTTCAAACTGATGATCACAATGTAGTAGTAGAGCTTGAAGTTCATGGAGGTAGGATTGTAGGATTGGTGCTCCAACGAGGCCCGCGTCCACTTCAAGGGTTCGGGCAAATTGTCTCTCCATTTGCTCAAAAAAGCATTATACGACCGGAGCTTCTTTCGGTCCAAATATAAACCTTTGTCATCGGAGCCTTCACCCGAGTAGATCTCAGTGAGCAAGGAACCAGCACATTCTCCAAGCAAGCAGAGGGGCTCGATGGTCTGGAACGCATCGAGGTTCGGGTTCTCGTTAGTATTATTCCCATCTTTGGCCGGATGGTAGATGAATGCATCAATTTTGGTAGAGTTGGGCAACACCTCACTCGACGGGATGCTTGCCTCAGTCTTCCTCACTGTCACAGGCCTGCCCATTATCAAGCTGATGAAGCTATCGAGAATGTAGCAGCCCCAATAAATACGGGACCGGATGGTGATGTCACTTTCAACAATCAACGAGCGGGGTTCAGGCCGTGAGCCCTGCTCGTCCACCGTCCAGTCCGAAGGGTTTAACTGGAACCCCAAGTCGTAGCCCATGCGGAACGCCATTCCCGAAAGCATCCAGCTGGCACTCGTGTTGCCGTCCCCAAGCTCGTACAACGAAAGACAAAGCAACGCCTGTAGTGTGTTGATCTGCGGCAAGTATATCTTTCTGGAGAAAATGTTGGAGCGAGCTCTTTCGTAAAAAGTGGGTGCCAACTCCCGGAGGCTCGGCAGGTCCAGGCACTTGGCTCCAAGGGCAGCTATGGAGTAAACGAGCTCCTCCGAGCAGTAGCCCCTGTTCTGGTTGGGGCTCAAGAAGTCGCCTAGGAAGCTCTCGCGATGTATAAATACTGTGACATCCGGGTACATCCAAGTAAAAAAGTTTTTAAGAGCCTCAGTGAAAGACGGATCGTTCAGGGCACTCTTGAAGATTTCAGCCTCAGGCTTCAGAATCGTAGGATTGCTGAGAAGATTGTGGATGGCCAGAGTTGGCCCGTACACCGAAAACTCCCCTCCACTGGACACATCCACCGACATGGGGATCTTCTTTTTGCGAGCCAACTTGGCCAGAGCCGCCTGGTGGCTTGTGAGCAAATCAAAGAGCAGTTCCCGGGCCTCCTGGCCCTCTACTGTGGAAATGGCTTCATAGATGCGAGCTAGAGCAGAATCAAGACTAGCATTGGTCTCTCTGAGTTGCTGCGTTTCCTTCGAGGTGGGCCTTTCTCTTCGCTTGTCTAGATGGGGTCTTTCACAGGTCAAGCCCCGACTCAGACAATTGTGGCAGATATCCTTGGCGTCACACTTCCTCTGGGTATTAGTTAACACACACACACAGTACAGTACTAGGACTGGGACACTTACATACCTTTCTGGCCCGGCAATTGGTACAGCTATAGTTAGCATGTGATGGAGGTTCAGGTCACGGTGACATACGAGATGGAGCAGTTTTTCCTGCTGGACATGGAAAGAGCTGGGGTTGGTAGGGCTACGCGTGGGGTCTTATGCGCGCGCAGACTCTGATTTTTGGTAGATAGACTTTTGGTTCGCAGACTTATGCAGAAGTCAAGGTCCTATAGAAAACCTTGACATCCTCGGAAACAGACACTTTCAGAAGATCAAAGTTCCATACCTCCAACAGTTCTTTGTTGGTGGCACGTGACAAGGCCACGTAGATCTGACCCTTTTCAAACACTTTGCGTAGATCCACTCGGAGCCGGTCGATGGACTGACCCTGCGCTTTATGTATAGACATGGCCCATGCGAGAAGAAGAGGAAGCTGGTCTCTTGTCATTGGTTCACTGGCGTTGCGTCCTGGTATGGGGACACGGCCCTGGTCCACAGAAAACTCCTCTCGCTTGACCAAAATCATCGTGAAGTCGGTGTTTGTTTTGAAGTTGACCACGGGGAGAAGCTCTGTTCTGGGTCCCACCAAGTATGCATCACGCACTAGACTGCTGACTTTGGGTTTCCAGTTTTCGGGAAATTGGTCGAAAATAAGCTTCTGTTCTGGGCTGAATTCCGTTTTTCCTATCAAGCTGTAAACCAAGCGTATCATCAGTATGAATTCAGGCGTAGCATTGATGAAGTCAGAGGGATGGAACTGCGAAAAGAGACTGGAGAACAAAGACTCGGGGAGAAATCCAACAATCGTGCCAATGGAGCCGTTGACCACATTGTTCTCCGTGTGATTTTTGAGGTACATCACCTGCGCTCCTTCTTTCAAATCCAACCTCTGCTCACACATGAGGTTATCGTAGAGACGAGCTGCCTGCTGGCTCTTGTCGGAGTCAATAGCATCAAACGAATGGACTCGGCCTTTTAATTGATGCAATCTGTTTTCATTGGCTCGCTTGACTTCTGCTCTTGTGGGAAATAATTCCGTGGGCTCGATTCCATCGGAATAAGAAACTTTCCTCAGAAGCAGCTTGAAATTCATCACCATTTGGTGGTTAAGCGTGCCCTCACGTAATGCATTCAACATGTCAATCAACTCATTGTCGCCTTTTTGCCGGAAAACTTTGTTTAAAATTAAGGTTTGTTTCATTGCTCGGTTCCACGAAGGACTCTGGAAACAATACTGACTCGTGCGATCCCGGGACACTGGGGGAAGCTGGTAAAAATCACCACAGCAGACGATCTGGATGCCTCCAAAGGGACGCTGGTTGTTTCTTAGTATTTTGGCGATCTCATCGATTTTTGTAAAAAGTATGCCATCGATCATCAGAATCTCATCAATAACCAAAACAGCAAGCTGAGTCCACCGTTTTTTTGCAATGCCATTTTTCTTGATTTTAATAGCTAGTTCCTGGGGACTCCCCGTGCCCAAGCCAATGCTTAAGAATTTGTGGACCGTTTGGCCTTGGATGTTGCATGCAGCCAAACCCGTAGAGGCAGTAACTCCCACCAGGAACCGGCCGTGTTTTCTGTATAGTCCTCCAACGAGCTCACGCAAAACCACCGATTTACCCGTACCGGCAGAGCCAGTGAAAAACACATTGTGGCCATCATCAACCACTGCGCGGACAATGGCTGCCTGTTCGTCACTCAAGTAGACCTTATCCAGGCCCGACTGCAGAGAGGATGTCATCAGGGAAGAGGCCTTTTTCAAGATCTTTTTGGGCTGGCTATCTAGCACATCAAAGAGGTTAGACGATTGCGATCTCTTCAAGGAGGGTTTCCGGAGCGGGCTGGAGTTGAGGGTCTTTGGAGCCTGTTGCGGGATGTTTTCCTTCTCGTCCTCCGAGTCCGAAGAGATAAAAAGCACGTCCTGGTTATTGTAGCCAGTTTGCTTTGCCTCAGGCAGCCCCGAAAGGGCGGTGCTCGAGTATTTGTTCAATGCAGGGTTCATGAAGTTGGTGACTTCAGGAGAGTCAAAGGAAGTTTCAGAGGAGGCTATCTCATCGAATGCAGAGCGTTTTTGAAGCGACTTCGTAAGCGTGCTATCCCTGCATTTTTGCTTAAGAATCTGCTCTGGTGTTTTCACATGGGTCACCACCTGAACTTTGGGGCTTTTTGCATCCAGCTTATATGTGGGCTTGGGGGCTTCCAGGCGCGAGGCACCAGCGACAATTGGCATGAAGAAGCTGGAGATCTGCCTCTGGTTGGGGGCATTTTTGCGGGACTTGTATTGGGACATCACCAGCGATTTTGAAGTAGTAGCCAAAAAAAATACAACTTGAGTTTCACAACTGGTGCTGGTTTCAAATGTTAAACCTCCACGAAACGTAAACAAGCAGTAGGCCGTAAGTTAGTAGTCCCTCGCGAGTCTTTAGCAGCGATGGTAAGGCGCGAAGCACTACGCGTAACCATCTACCGCGACCCCGACCGCCTACCGCGACTGCCTACTGCGACTGCCTACTGCGTCCTCCCAGGTGAGCAAGGCCGTTAGGCCTAGCGACTGGCTCTGACTGTGGGCCTACTATACTGGCGCATGCCGTAAGCCGCATACCATACACGCGCTTTTTTAGCCACTCGGCTACGCGTGTTCCCAAGCCCTAGCAAAAGAGAAACGAGCAGAGAAACGTAGAAGCGTAGGAATGTAGTACTGCACTGCAATTAGACACCCAGAGAAGTAGACAAACGCGCGGCGGCTTATTTCCTAAAGTGGATGATCTGCCAAGAGCTGATCGGATGATTTCGCGGCCCCTACTTAGGCTCGGACAAAGTATACTCACTGCTCAAAACTTATTCCAGCATACTATGGTATAGACTGGGATAACTGTAGACAAGTAGAGACAGTGACAAGTAGAGACATTCACAAGTAGAGACAAGTATTAGAGATGATTAAGAGAGAGATAGTAGAGACAAAGAGTGCACAGAGAAAGAGAGAGAGAGTCAAATTAGACAGATTGCAGAGAGAGAAATATTAGACAGCTAAATTAAAGACAAATAGTACGGACAACTATTGGAGAGAGTTCCTAGAGACAAATGAGAGACAATTATCAGAGAGATTTTAGAGAGAGACATATTAGACAACTGTTAGCGAGAAATTAGGAGACACATTTTAGACAACTATTGGAGAGAAATTAGGAAACAACTATTAGAGGGAAATTAGGAGACAACTATTAGAGAGAAATTAGGAGAAATATATTGGACAGATAATGAGAGTAGACTAGAGAAGGAGAAAAAATAGACAGAATAAGAGGAGAGGGATCATTAGTCTACGACCAATACGCAAACAACCAGTGCCATACATAATTGAAGTCAGTACCAAAGTAAATAGTTAGTACCAAAGTAAACAATTGGTACCATACTAAACAATAGTCAGTATCAAAGAATGCCTACTACTAAGAATGGTCAGATTCCTGAGGCTCAATACATATATTGTATTTGATACGTATTGCTGAAGCTTATTGGTATGGTGGTGGCGTGTGCATAGGAGCGCACCTAAAACGGTAGAGCGCAGTAGTAAAACAGAAGAGACCCCACAGCCCGGCACGCAGACGGCTTATCCCTAAGCCGACAAGCCCCCATGTAATCTCCACCAAAATCACAGCTCCCTAAATATATTAAATAAATCATAGCCAAAAAAAAAATAATAGTCGTTTAAAATGACCCTTCAAAAATAGCTAACAAAATCATGCTTCAATTAATACTTGTTTAATACTCAATGGCATTCTAGTATGACTTATCGTATCATCTTTGGGTGTATGAGTAGGTACTAGTCAGTATTTTGAAAATTGAAACAGTAGTCTGAAACAATTCTGAAACAATTCAGATAGTATTTTTAAAACATATTTTTAAAACATACTTCTGACAGTTTCTGATACAGGATGTCGTAGGAAGGCAGGTAACAATGAGCAGGACGGGAGACGGAAAAGGTGAGGGAGAAGTTGTGCCGTGCCTCGCAAGCAGGCAGGCCAAATAATGCCAGACAGGGCCCCTTTTTTTTTCGGTAGCGATTTTCGCAAGAATAAGCTAGGTTACCGCTGAACATTCTCAAGGGTGCGGCTCGCCAGTAGTGTGTACAAAACACCGCTTCATTCCTTCCTAACACCTTTGACCATCCACACCCTTTAAACCTAATTCTGCCACCCACGCTTTGAAAAATATAAAACTCACTAAGATATGGCTGATGATCCGGGATCGGCGGCATCAGATCCGCAACTCAAGCAAGGAAGCTTTTTTTCCAAGAGCCTAAAAAAGATCTCCTCCAAGGCCTCCCGCTTCAATTTAAACAGTGCGTTGGCTGAGTCCTCCGACTCCACGTATGTTACTTCCTCTGCCCACCCATCCAAATCTGTCTCCACGCAAAACTTCCTCTCCGGCGAGGCGTTCCAGGCCATTGGCTACGAATCCGTGTCTGATTCCGTGGGCCCGACTCATGTTAGGGTTCTACCGAGACGAGACACCACCAAATCAAAGCACACCTTTGTGTCGTCCACAAACTCGCTCCAGCGCCTGTCCTTTAGCTCTGACGAAGCCAGTCTCTGGAACCGCAAAACAAGCAATGGTGATTCTTCGCTGTATGCTTCGGTATCCTACCGTACGGCTCAAACTGGCTTCCCTAGCACTTCCAATGAATACCCTGGTGCTCCTACCTACGAGCTATTTAACGGCAGTTTCTCCTCCTTAGACCCGAAGGATAACAACTCCACCGTGGATCTTATGACTGGCCTCAGAAACCCGCTGGTCAAGGAAACAGAGAGTCTGCCCAAGTTGGGGGCCGCGTTCGTCTACGATCTGTTCAGCCCTCCGCTTCCTCAGTACACTACAGAACTCAAAGAAGACCGCAAATCGGCCAAATCCTCCCCAAATGCCCCCAAGAGCTCGTTTCTTTCGGTCAAGAGAAGTACCAGCTCTAGAAATTTGCAATCCTACAAACAACTAGCTGCGAATGCTATGCCGAGGCCCAGCGTGGTTGACGCATTATTTGAACGCCTTCTCTCTTCTCGAGTATTTCCTGAACAAGCCTTTCAAAACATTACAGTCCAACGGAAATGGGAGCTTCTTCTAAGTGAGAATGAGAACAACGCAAGCTTTGATCTACGCCATTTGACCAACCAAGTATCTGCCTCCGTGTCCCAACGCGAGAATCTGCCTTCCATACCGACTGAATCCCCCAGAATAGTCAAGGACTACCCCTCGATTAAATCTGCCCAGCAGATCAACCACCAACTCCAATCCAAAATACTAGAAGGCAATGATACGGATTCACACACTGAATCTGGCACGTTGTCCACGTTGTCCAAGAAATTTAAAATGAAGGACGGCTCTGCATCATGGTATGTGACCCGAATAATGTCCAACAAATTGACCATCCGAGAATACCGCAAGCTATCGAAGAAGCTAGAATCCAGGTCTTCCCAAAAATGGATGGATGAATTCCACAATGCCCAAGGAACGACCGCTCTCTCAGTGGTTCTTCAGAGGATAAACAAAAGAAGTATCAAGTCAAATGACGATATTGACATCGAGACATATATCTGCCACTGCCTCAAATCCCTAATATCCAACCAGCCAAAAGTGGCAGTCTACGAACAAAGAAGTGATGTCAGCTCAAAGTCTTCTGTACTGAGTCAAGAAAAGGTTAACAAATTTGTCATTGAGGCGATAATCCACTCGCTTCTTTCTCCAAGAGCCTCGACGCGTTTGTTGGTAACGGAAATTTTGATTTACTTTATTCATGACACCAGACACAACTATTCCTCACTTATACTCAACGGCTTCGTCAATTTGCAAGACTCGTTCGGCATCTTTGACAAGTTCCAGCCATGGCTTGATGTTTTTGAAAACTCCATCGATCTGCATTCTGAAAGCATGGCCAATTCCAAGAATGACAACGACCATAAATTTGAGACCTATATCCTCACCACAATCATTTTTATCAATTCCTTGATTAATACCTGCGCCAATGTCAAAGAAAGGGTAGATATGAGGAAAGAGCTCCATGACTGCAGGTTGCATATCATTTTTGAAAAGCTCAGATCACTCGACAGTGCTAATATCTCTTCGCTTGTGGACAATTATGAAAACTTTGAGGAGGACGATTATTCGGACTTGTATGCCAAAAATCAGTTGAAGGATTTCGATGATGACTATGAAAGTAATACTCTAGGTGAAGTCTTTTCGAAATTGAAGCTCAGGTTTGATGAAGACTCGCTGGATGAGCCTTACGAAGAAATGCCTAATTCTGATAAATTGAAGTCGTTTTTGTACAATTTGACCTTACTCAAATCGACAAAACTGTCCAGGGAGACGGACAGAATCCTCGATTTATTAGACAGTGTGGTTGTCCAACTTACTTCAGGCTTGGGTATTGATGGTTCCGATACACTGCACCTCAACTCGGCTTTGCAAAGATTGATGGATAGAATGGAAACTGATGAAACCGCACGAAGAGCAGTGATGGAAACTATTCAATTGAAAAGAAAGATTGAAGAGTTAACTGAAGAAAAGAGACGACTCGAGGTACGTCTTTTGCAACGAAGCACTTCTCAAAAAAGTACGGCTCCACCGACTGACCCAGTGCCTAGAGTTGCAAGCAGCACTGATGATAGTGCACCAATTCACGTTGTTAAAAGAGAAAAGAACAGCCTTGATTCTAGTCTCCAGGTGTTCCGTGATGAGCATGCAAAGATGAAAGAAAGCTCAAAACAAAGTAGCCCGAGATTCAAGATCAAGTATCAACACACTGGTGGCTCTCAAACAAGCGCAAACCTGCCTGGAAAGAAATCGAGTGGTCACCGACACCGTGGAGCGCAAGTGATCGAGCATATTCTTGGGGAGTCGAATAACTACAATAGAAGAGCAGAGTACTCCGACTCCGATCCAGTGAAACGTCCACTCACGCCTCCTTTGAATCACATGTTCAAACCCGAAAAAGGTCTACAGAACCTGAGATCTGACCATTCATCCCAAAATATGAGTGGGTCCACTATTGCTGCCTACCCTGAACCACAAATCATTGATGTGGATGACGAGGACTCAGATGAACAGCCAGAGCCTGTTCCAAACCAAGATGTGATGACCAAACCAGACTTAGTGGCTCCGACAGCCTTACATCCTGCCCACCAAAGAAAGACTGCAGAGAAAGATCTTCCACCGACTCCATCAATACAGGAGATCTCATCAGAAGCCGGCTCGGAGCAGAGCTCTCAAGATATAATCAGCATTTCGGCACCTCAAGTACCTCCAGCAGCTCCAGGATCTTCAGAGCCTTCAGCAGCTCCAGGGCCTTCGGGACCTTCAGCAGCAGCTGCACCATTACCACCACCGCCACCACCACCATTACCGAGTCTTTTAACTCAATCGAAGCCTTCAACATCCGCTCCACCTCCACCACCACCACCTTTGCCAAGTCTTTTAACGCAGACCAAAACCGGAGGTGCGAACCCCCCACCCCCACCCCCCTTGCCCAGTCTCCTCACTCAGGCAAAACTGGCCGGTTCTAATCCTCCCACTCCCCCACCTTTACCAAACTTGTTGGCCCCATCGAATGCTGCTCCCGGTGCGCCCGTGCCGCCTCCTGCACCCCCGCTTGCTCCACCCATCCCATACATCAGTGCCTCACCCAACCCGGAGACCATGAAAAAGCATCCGCTCTATGGATCATCTGAATATGCCCATAGTGCTTCAAACTTGACGCCAGGAGCAGAAGACTCCAACGGGCAGCTCATCAGACCAAAGAACAAGCTCAAGCAGATGCATTGGAGTAAACTTGAGGCTATTGACAAGACATTTTGGAATGATATCTCAAGCTCAGTTTTGATAGATAAGCTTCAAGAGAAGGGTGTTTTGGAGGAAGTGGAAAAGGCATTCGTTGCTAAAGTGTCTGTCATGAAGAAGAAGGTAAAAGACGTCAACAGCTCCAACATTGACTCGAGCCAGCCGGTATCTCTTCTTCCCAGAGATCTCGCCCAACAATTTGGAATCAACTTGCATATGTTCAGCAACTTGAGTGTGGAAAGTCTCATTCAAAAAGTGCTTGTATGTGACAAGGAAATCATGGAAAATACGAGTGTGTTGGAGTTTTTCAACAGCGACGCTTTGAATGAAATTCCCGACTCAGTGACTCGCTCTTTCATGCCATATGCCACAGATTTCACCAGACCGGACAAGGTCCCACTGAAGAACGCGTCACAATTGGATAGACCCGACCGGATTTACTTGGAGATCTTCAATATGAGAGGCTACTGGAAATCCAGATCCAGGGCTCTTTTACTCGTGCATACGTATCAGAAAGACTTCCATGATCTTTTACAAAAATTGGACCTTGTGGACAAAGCAATAACATGCATAAAAAATAGCGACGGCTTGAAACAGATTCTTGCAATCATCAGATCGGTGGGTAACTTCATGAATGATAGTTCGAAGCAAGCCATGGGATTCAAGTTGGATATTCTCCAGAGATTGAAGTTTATGAAAGATGAAACCAACTCGAAGACCTTCTTGCATTATATCGAGCAAATTGTGAGGAATAATTTCCCTGAATTTGGACTCTTTGTGGATGAATTGAGCATCTTAAACCATTTGCAAAAGATCGCCATCGATCAGATAGAGGCTGCTTGCATTGAGTATCAAACCAACATCTCAAACATAATGACATCCCTCAGCAAAGGAAACTTGAGCATGCATGAAATGTTCCACCCGGATGACCAGATCTTGGAAGTTTTGAAGAGGCCCCTTGAGAGAGCCCGTGATAGAAGCTCTTCCTTGACTACACATACCGAGCATACGCTTAAGAATTTCCATGCGTTGATGGAGTACTTTGGGGAGAATCATGAAGATGCCGCAAGCAAAAACAGCTTTTTCCTCAAATTCAACAACTTTGTGAATGAATTCAAGAAAGCTCACGCCGAAAATGTCCAGAAGGAAGAGGACGAGAGGGCATACGAGCGCAAGAAGGAGATGATCGAGCGCAGGGAAAGAGAACGCTTAGAGAGCAGAGAAAGCGCCAAAAAAAGAGCTCAGCCCGAAGGCCAAGACGAGGATATCGGCGACGAAGAGGACGAGGTTGGAGATATGGAGGACGAAGGAGAGGAATGCGAGGCTGCACCAGAAGGAAACCACCATACAGACACCATTGATGACTTGATGCGGCAGCTCAAGAACAACACGCCTCTACACGAAGGAAGTGCGGCCAATAGAAGGAGCAATAAGATGAGGCCAAGGTCGTTGCGTCCTCTCTCAATGGAGATCTATGGCAAAGAGAACTTCCAGATCACTCGAAGAGAAAAGACGGCGCTTGAATATGAGAGCGTACAATCATTGAAGAGGAGAATGACCACGCGCAAAAAAGCACAGGGTGTGACGGAAGAGGAATCAGACGAAGAGAAAGACGACACCATTATGCTTAGAGCGCAGACGATGTTGAGTGAGCTTAGGCACCACCGCAGGACATCTTCCCGAGAAAAGGCCAAGACAGCCGACAACGAAAGGAGGTCGAAGCCTTCGGGGTTGCGCCAACGGCCCCAATCACGAGCCTAAACGCATCAAAGCATTGATTTCCGCTTTATAATCAGCCTGATTTTTCATCAAGTTGAATTTCTAAGCGCTCAATTCAAATTCCCATTGGCCAAATGCCGCATTGCATTTACCCTTTGTTTACCCTTTGTTGCACCTTTTATTGCACCTTTTATTGCACTCGTTGCACCTGTTGCACCAGTTGGTTGCACCCAATCTCCACCCACTCTCTAGTGGCCCATTCTAAAGTGCTCATACAGGATGCACTAACTGTGCACCGTTGACCTAGTTGCTCCATGAGTCTGATCCCGGCGGACTCATCGTTCATAATCACCGATATCAATTGTCAATCTTATAAAACCCCACTATGCCTTGCCACGTCTACAATCTATACGCCACAGCTACATTATACATTATACGCATGGTGCCCAGTAAACCGGAATTGTGAGCCTGCATCCGCACCTTTGTCGTAAAGAGGTGCGAGCATGCGTCACACCAGGCATAGTCGTCCCGAAGACTAAAATAGACTAATCAGCCACCGTTCCATCCACGTTTCATCCCCCGTCAATATACACTCCGCCTGCCACAAACCCGATTTGTAAACTCCTCCCCCATGTATTATATATAGCCCACCAGTCCCCCAGCAAAAACGGCCCAGAATTAGTGGCCCACAAATGGTGGTGGCCAGAAATGGTGGCCCTGCAAAAAAAAGTCATTCGCGGCTGAAGGGCCCGAAATAATTCCAGCTCATCGTGTCCGGTGTACACTCACTTACTCACAGCGGCCCGGAATCCACTTTTTTCCACCACTCTACGCATTGTCCGCGTATTACACCCTAGCTACCAAACCGCTCTTATCCGCCCATAAACATACCCCCTACTCTTCATACTCTCTTCATGTTGAGAAGTTCCAGGGCTTATAAGCAGGCCATCCAGAGGCTTCATACGCAGAGCCGTCTTCTCGATGCCACCGTGGTTTCAGGAACCAAGTTGGCCAAGCAAATCAAGCAGCAAGTGGCCCAGAAAGTCATTGAGTACAACAAGGAGCAATTCCCCAACTTGAAGCTTCCGCTTTCAAATTCGGAGGTGGACTTTGAGCAGCTCCGTTATAGACCCCAGCTTACGATCATCCAGGTGGGCGACCGGCCGGACTCATCGTCGTATGTCAAGTCCAAGCTTAAGGCGGCCAAGTCGGCCAACATCGACTCCAAGTTGCTCAAGTTCGATGCTGATATGTCGGAGGAAGAGCTTCTTGAGGAAATCGACCGTTTGAACAAGGACCCTAAGGTGCATGGCATTTTGGTGCAGCTTCCGTTGCCCAAACACATCAATGAGACATTGGTCACCAATTCCGTGGAGACCGAGAAGGATGTGGATGGATTTGATCGCTACAACACAGGAGAGCTTTCCAAGAGAGGAGGCCAGCCCAAGTTCAAGCCTTGCACGCCCAATGGAATCATGGAGTTGATTAAGACCACGGGTATTCAGTTGCGTGGAAAGAACGCTGTGGTCATTGGCCGTTCCGATATCGTGGGAACCCCCGTGGCTGCTTTGTTGAAGAATGAAGACTGTACGGTGACCATTTGCCACCGCCACACTTATGACTTGCCTTCGATTCTCCGCACGGCCGATGTGGTGATAGCTGCTGTTGGAATTCCAGAATTTGTCAAGGGTGACTGGATCAAAGAGGGTGCTGTTGTGATCGATGTGGGGATCAACTTCAAGGATGACCCTACTGCCAAAAACGGCAGAAAGCTTGTGGGAGATGTGGACTTCAATGACGTGGTGGGCAAGGCCTCATTCCTTACTCCAGTTCCTGGAGGAGTGGGCCCCATGACCGTGGCCATGCTTTGTTCCAATGTCTACGATGCTGCCATGTACGCATCCAAAAAGGCGCACGCCCACCGCTTCCAGCCTTTGCCTCTTAAACCTTTGGTTCCCGTGCCTTCCGATATTGCCATCTCTCGTGCTCAAAAACCCAAGAAAATCACCAAGGTGGCCCAGGAACTCGGATTGTTGGAGCGTGAGCTCGAGCCTTACGGCCACTACAAGGCCAAGGTCGACCCCGAGAAGGTGATTGAGAGATTGAACGAGGACAGCGAGGGCTCTAAGGCCGACCGTGGTCACTACGTCTTGGTGGCTGGTATTACCCCCACTCCATTGGGTGAAGGTAAGTCCACCACCACCATTGGATTGACCCAGGCCCTTGGTGCTCACTTGAAGTACAATGCCATTGCCAATGTGCGTCAGCCTTCCATGGGTCCTACCTTTGGTGTCAAGGGAGGAGCCGCCGGTGGAGGTTACTCGCAGGTGATTCCTATGGATGAGTTCAACATGCATCTCACCGGAGACATTCATGCCATTTCCGCTGCGCAGAACTTGTTGTGTGCTGCTGTGGACACTCGTATGTTCCATGAACACACCAGTAAGACCACCAAGGGTTTCTACAACCGGTTGGTGCCAGCCAAGAAGGGCGTAAGAAAGTTCACCCGGCAAATGTTGGCACGTTTGCAGAAGTTGGGTATCAGCAAAACTAACCCTGACGACTTGACTGCTGAGGAAATCGAACAGTTTGCCAGACTTAACATTGACCCCGAGTCTATCACCATCAAGCGTGTCGTGGACTGCAATGACCGGTTCGTGCGTGAAATCACTTTGGGCCAGGGCAAGAACGAGGCCAGCAAATTTCCACCCCGTGTTTCTGGCTTTGATATCACTGTCGCCTCAGAAATCATGGCCATTTTGGCCTTGTCTACTTCTCTTAAGGACTTGAGAGAAAGAGTCGGCCGCATTGTGGTCGGTACCCAGAAGGAAACTGGCGTGGCCATCACTGCAGAGGACATTGGATGTGCTGGAGCCATCACTGCTCTTTTGAAGGATGCTGTCAAGCCTAACATGATGCAGACCTTGGAAGGTACACCAGTGTTCGTGCATGCCGGACCATTTGCCAATATCTCAATCGGAGCCTCGTCGGTGATTGCAGACCGTTTGGCTTTGAAGTTGACTTCGCCCTCCAACGCCATCAACAACGGCCAAAAGGGTTTTGTCATCACTGAAGCCGGATTCGACTTCACCATGGGCGGAGAGCGTTTCTTCAACATCAAGTGCCGTGCCCTGGGCATGTCCCCCGACACCGTGGTTCTTGTGGCCACCTCCAGAGCCTTGAAGTTGCATGGAGGAGCCCCAGATGTGAAGCCCGGCCAGGAGTTGCCAGAGGCCTACACCACCGAGAACTTGGACTACTTGCGCAAAGGATGTGCCAACTTGGCCAAGCAGATCGCCAACATCAAACAATACAACGTTCCTGTGGTTGTTGCAATCAACGAGTTCGAGACCGACACTAAGAACGAGCTCCGGGTGATCCAGGAGGAGGCCCTTCAAGCCGGTGCTGACTATGCTGTGCCCTCTAACCACTGGGCCAACGGAGGATCTGGCTCTTTGCAGTTGGCTGAGGCCGTGACCAAGGCCGTGACCCAGGCTAAGCCTGAAGACCAAACCTTCTTGTACAATGTTGAAGACACAGTGGAGGAGAAGTTGTTGGCCATTGCATCCAAGATGTACGGTGCCTCTGCCATCGAGTTGTCTCCTTTGGCCAAGCAACAGATTGAGACATACTCTCGCCAAGGCTTCGACAAGTTGCCTATCTGTATTGCCAAGACCCAATACTCCTTGTCACATGACCCTGCATTGAAGGGAGTGCCTACGGGATTTACGGTTCCTATAAGAGAAGTGAGATGCAGCGCTGGTGCTGGTTACTTGTACGCATTGGCAGCAGAGATCATGACTATTCCAGGATTGCCTACCCACGCTGGATACATGAACGTTGAAGTGAACGATGAGGGAGAAATCGAGGGCTTGTTCTAGACCCATTTTATATAGGGAACAAGTAAAGATATTACTGTACAAAGCATTGCAACTGTCTGACTGTCTAATTCTGTCTAATCTCTGTCCAATCTCTGTCTAAATCTGTCCACCGTCATCCTGTGCCCGTCTATTTCCTCTATCTTACTCTCTTTATTCTGCTCTATTACTAATACTTGTAGTCGAGTA
Organism: Metschnikowia continentalis; assembly: GCA_002370835.1. NCBI lineage: Eukaryota > Fungi > Ascomycota > Pichiomycetes > Serinales > Metschnikowiaceae > Metschnikowia > Metschnikowia continentalis. Next base: position 95,478 of record NLAO01001958.1, on the reverse strand, counting down.
TTCTCTATGGTACAGAACCACCTCATCTAGAGGATGGTTGGCTATTTACGAGACACATGTGTGGCCAAGTCTTCACTTGCCGGGCCCGTGTATGTCTTTTGATTCCAGTGGTTGCAAGTTGCCTCTTGGGATTGGAGGGTGGTTCTTTTTTGCATCCATGCCTTGAGCGGGGCCTTGCAAGGCGTGTTTCGCTTGCTGACTCTGCAGTGTTGTTTGTCCAGTAATGGCATTTGCTTGGGCTGCTTGCGCGTCAGAGCCAAGTCCATTGCCTGCTTTTTTGTATTGCTGGGCTGCTAGACTCTGCTGGCTGCGGTTTCCGCTCATGCCGCCAAACTTGTTGCTGGAGGGTATGTTGTTGCCGGCACTATAACCCCCTTGCGTTTTACGGTAGACATTTGCCGACTGCAAGCTGGCTGCTGTAGCACCCTGGCTGTTCTTAATTGCACCGGAGGGAGCTTGTGGTTTGCCGTTGGAAACCTGCGCAGAACCAGCACCCGATGTGCCTCCTTGCTGGTTTTTTTGTAATTGATGCTGTTGCAAAGCCCGAAGACGTGCTTGCTGCATCAACACTTGTCGTTGATGGGCGCTTTCCCGGAGCAAATCGTACGACTTGGAGAGAAGCATCGAACCGAATCTTATAGACTGCGTATCGTCACTGATAGAGTTGAGGCGTGAGGGATCCAAACTGAAGGGCGACCGGATACACTTATCGGCCTCGGCGTAGTCATCATCAAACCGCCATCTTGAGTCCATCCGTGCAATTTCGTCGGACTTGTTGAAATAAGCGTCTTTGCTGTGACTGGGAGTGTCGACTTCCATGTCGTTTTCCTCCGTGTCCGATAAATTCATCCATTCGTCAATCACATCATCTGGTCTAGACATGAGTCCTCTTCTATCCATGAAAACACGGTTAGCTCGGCCTGCTCTTTTCCTTATCCTCGCAATAGGCGTGGAAAAGTTTCCGGAAGGTTCCTTTTCTTCCTCACTCTTCTTGTATCCTTCGGTGTATGTGCTGAAGTTGTTGTTTTCGATATTGGACAACAATTGGGCAACGTAACTTGAGGATTTCCCGATTTTATCGCTGACATGGTTTTGGAGCAACGATTGTATGTGAGGGAACTGCTCCGAGGGTACAAGCTCTCCAGTACTGCCTTTGAATGTCTTCATTCCGGGATAAAGCTTCTTGCCGTCCTCCAAAATCTTCTTGAGGTTTTCACTGACGACATTCGTGGTGTTGAACTGGTGGAAAAAGGCCGATGCAATGGAAGAATAAGGAATGTGACTTTTTTCAAGGTCTTGCGAGCGATCATTGGAAGAGATGCCAAAAAATGGTTGGTATGGATCGTAGGTGATATTAGCGTATCCCTTATCACTTTCCTTTCTTTTCCTCAACTTCTCAAGAACTGCCCTCTTAATCGTCTCGTTCTTCTCCTTAAGAACATAAGATACCGTTACCAAGTCCATATCGGGAATCTTTGACGGTGGTAGCTTGACATAAGGTTGAGTTGATGATGCCTCAGGTTGCGCTTGTCCGTTGAAACCCTTGGAGTCCTTCTGAACCGAGGAATTGGATGGCGATGCTGCAGATAAAGATTCTTGGTTTTTTCTCTTATCCTTTCTCGATTTGGCCGAGTCGATATCATTATCAATTTCTGGCTCCGGCTTGATAATCTTTTTCCGCTTGTGTGGGTAAAATAAGTGATCATCACCCTTAATACCAACCGCACGCTTAACACCCTTGGCCTCAAGTCGAAGCTTGAAGATCTCATGTTCAGCTTCCCAAGACTCCAATTTCAAGAGTTCTCTCTTACAAGTATTGAAGATTATATCTCTTGCACGCCTCAAAGACTTCTGCAACAAGCGAATTCTTTCCGCCCCAATGTTATCAGCCCTCCGGGTCTTTCTAGCCTGGCGAAACTCACGACGACGGAAACACACATATGGATCATTGTCATTATCCTTTTCATTTGCATTGGGGTCCTCAAACTTCAAGCTTGGAGTGATTGGTTTTCCCTTTCGGGCGATTTTTCGGGCACTCCAATGTTTATACACGGTTTCCCCGAATAGGTCCATAAGAACGGGGATGGAGCGAATGCTATTGGTTGAGTTCCGATCTTTGTCGAATGTGGTAACGAAGGGCTCAAAATTGAGTTCTTTGGATAACTTTTCTTTGAGCAAAGACGTGGAAATATACTTCAGTTCAACCCCCAGGTTAGCTTGGTCGTTGATGACGCCTGAATTCATTTCTTTTAGAATGAACGACAAGAGCTCTTTGTATGAAAGCAAGTTGGAGGGATCCATAGTAAGAAAAGGTTGCTTCTCTTCCACGGTCTTCTCAAACTTATCGCAAATAGCTTCGAATTCAAGCATTGTACACGCTCTGTTGTCAGCATCGTCACGTCCATTGTCCAGTTTGGAACGCAGTTTGGGAACTTCTTTGGATAACACGTTATTGAAAAACTCCTCATCTTGCTCGTCCATATTGTACTCCACACCTAGAGTGTCTTCAACAGTAGCACTGAATTTAATGTAGGACTCTGGTTCAACAAAAGGTTCACCGCTGTAGAATTTCAGAGCATCAGGCCAGATTCGGGACGCATCGGGAGTTGGAATGTATACTGAAGAAGCTTCCTTATCGGCCTTGTCTTTGGTGGAGCCCTGTAGGACACGTTGAGCAGCATTTATGACTTGTTGCAAATGAACCTCGTCCTCTTCGTTCTTATCAACACCGGTTTCGACATTATGTAGATCACGTTGCTGGCCCGAGGAAGCATTTAAGTGATGAAGCTGAGATGGCTCGAGATCGTGATCAGTACCAGATATTTCATTCGCGTTGTAGATGGGTAACGCGACCTTGACGGAGATCTTTCGCTGCCGAAACCTCGCGCCTGCCGAAGTCTTGCCCGCACCTTGGATTTTCGATGGAAGAACGGCCATGACACTTAGTGCCGAGGCACTGCTGCAGACACAATTGACTCTCTGTCAGATGAGTCAAGGCCTTAGCAAGGCGATTGTGTGACGGGCGGGGATAAACGACAGAGGGCGGGTGTACGGGTCTTTCGCGAGAATGCGGCGGAAAAATGTCGTTTCTCGGTGAAGACGTAACGACAACAAAAGACCCAGCGACAAAGCTAACCTCCAAGCACAATTAGTGGGCAGTTGATGGATGCAGCAAAATGCCAGCCTTATTCTGGATAGGATTCAAGGAAAAGAATAGAGAAAAACCCGGGTCTAGGGCCTTATCTGACTTCGGGGATAGCGATAATTAAGGGGCTTTTTGGAGGAGAGTGCGGTAAAATTTTTTTCGACACTTGTTTCGTTGCTGCACAAAAATGTCGCACCATTCAGGAGCGCAAAAGTCGTTTTTCCAATATGCAGGAGATACTCTCCAAATTATGGGGGAACACGCTAGAACAGCACGAAGGGGTATTTTATGGAATGTTTCAAGGAAAATATGTTCTTTTGTATGGAATTGAGGGGATGTAATTATTTTTGGGGATGTTTAAAAAAGTGGAGGAGAAAAGAGATATCCTGATTTTCACTGGAGGAATTCGGAAAACCCAATAATATTGAGTGGATGTGGAAAGTGCTGTAACAAAAGTGATGGTAAAAAAATAAGTGTTGTATAATAATCCATGAGTCCAAAACGAACCACTCAGCAATATTAAATCAGGAGATATTTCTGCAGCCATGAAATCAAAGGGACAATCAAGAGACCTAGCACATAGTAATGAGACTACCTAATGGGCACTAGGTGCAAGTAACTGGAAGGAACTGCAAGTATACTTGATTACCTAAAAGGACATGAGAAACCATGGAAACAATGAACCACTGATAAAACAAATATGAAACAAATCTGAAACACTCGTGAAACAATAACAAACACTGTATTTGTGGAGCAGATTCTCCATAGACCCACCCTCTACCCTCTGCCCTATATATAAATCAATGAATTCCCACGAAAAACATACCGGTACAATTTCACCACACCTCCTTATAATAAAATAGTATTTAATGTTGATCCATTACTTTGGAACATTCTGGCCAGAACATATTCAGATTCTTCTGGAACACAGTGTGGAAGAAAGATGACTGGTGGTGAACCAAGGTGCGCCTAGGGCACTGGTTTATATTGCGAACACGAGCTTCTGCTAGATGGCCATCCTGCACTCGCGGTGGGGAGAGAGGGGGCGCAGGGCTCGTAACGACTGTAGTCACCCCAAAACCACCAACCCCAAAAATTACATTATATCTGATTACTAAACTACACTGCATACTGCAGGAACATATACATTCCTATATATACATACACATATACACATATACATCCTAATGCTCGGTATTAAGTGTATCTATGACGCAGTGTACTGGACTGTAGTATATGGTGTATTAGTATGTAGTGAGGTGAGTGGAATCCATTGGCCCACTTGTGAGAGTGAGCGCACTAATTATCAAGCCCTTCCTGCACGGTCCCCGCTATCTACTCTAGATATTGCCTAATTACTCTGAGGTGCCAACGACAAGCTTATCCATCATAGTCCCCGGCACCTGGACCAAGATTAGTTTCAATATATACACATCAGGGAACTCAGTTGCTATTTTGAATTGATCATTTGTTTTTACAGCCCCAAATCAGCAGTCTGTCCCGAGACCCCGGACCACTTATCTGCTCACCATGACCGAGGTCAATATCTCCAATAACCCCCCTCCATTATCGGCGTTTCTCAACACGGTATGCCCGGGCCTTCCGTTTCTTGATGACAACTTGCACTTCTCGCTTCTAGATTACGTGCCGGAGAAAAACGTGGACTCCATCGATAACTTGACCTGGCCCTTGAAGTGTCTGGGGCCGTCGTCATCCGTAACCGCCCATATTGAACGAACATACCTTAATGTTGCCCGGCCTCCGTTTGTGCACGTGGCCCAGGAGAATGTGGAGTCCACCACCAACGTGCATTTGCCTCTACATGTGACGGGGCTCTTTTCAAAGATTGTCCATGAGGGGACAGACCAAAAACAGGACGGAGCAAAACATATTGGCGCCAATGTCAACCCGCTATCTCATGATCCTTTTCGCCATGTCCACCTCAATCCAGGCTGCTTGACGTCTATGATGGATGTGCAACTGGGCCGTGGCCTGTGCACTGCCCATGTATCTGACTCTCGTTCTCCTTTCAGCAAAATGACCAGCAGCATCAACAAGTTCCTACGCATTGGAGGAGCAGACCACGCGGACAACTTCCATTTCCAGCCTCTTATAAACGACGTAGAAGTTGACCAGACCTCGTTTATCCGGAACATGAACGTCAAGAAACCTCTTCCTGATACCCCTATCATCACCTCGCTTATAGATTTCGACCAGAAACATTACTTTTCCGTGATCAACGCCCTGACCACAGCCAAACTCCAAATTAGTGCCAACGTCAACATTTTGAATGTCTTTGCAATTGGCTATTCTCAAAATTACTTATCCACAGATACTGTGACATCCACCAGTCCATTATTCCCAACAACCCCAAATACCTGCGGGGCTTCGGCAACCTCGTCTTCTGCCAGCATGTCTCTGGCCCAATCGCATACTGCTCCATACAAGCGAGTTGTTGAAACACCTATCTTGCGGCTCCAACTCAATACTAAATTAACCATCACTAAGTTGCTCACCATCTCCAAGGGCATGCTCGTGGTTTTGGGCATGAGTAACGGGCGGATTCTCATCATCAACCTCTTCACTTTATCTTACAGGTATCTTGATGTGTTGGGGACGCCTGAAGGATCCGATAACCTAGCATACCAGATCCAATCGCACTTTGTTACCTCGCTCGAAGCCATCTACCACCCCAACTACGAGCTTTTGATCGTAGCAGGCTTTTCCTCAGGTGAAGTGGTGATCATAGACCCACAGGGGGCGCCTCTTCCTCCCGATACTTCATATAAGACAAAGGTGGTTGGAAAGGACACGTTTGTCACCTACTTCAAATCCTTCGATTTGAGTCCCTTCAGCTCCAAACATGAAGATTCTGATGATCTCTCACCACAGTTTCTTATTGGGCATTTTAAGCTATGCCACAAGCCCATCACCTGCATCACCAGCTCATTGTCTCTCAATGGATCCCACAATGGGAAACACACCCCAATGGTGCTAGCACTTGGGTCAGACGATGGGTTGGTGCGGTTCATTGACTTAATTGCAACCCACGACAAGAACTATGGCAACACGCTGGACTTCTATAACCTGCTGATCATCACGGATATCGTGTCCAACTACTTCCAAGACGGAGTCCGTGACATTGCGTTCTCGCCCGATAACAACTTCTTCCTCATCTGTGGCAAAGGAGATATTATTGAGGTGTTCCGGATGACCTACTATAATGTCCATGGAATGTTGCACAAGAAGACTGGGGCATCTCATAGAGCATCGCGCCTGAGAAGTGGAACCATCAACAGTTCCTGCTCCTCCAATTTGCACCCACAGTCTTCGTTCCTAGCTCCCATAAACACCACACTGTCCAACTCGATGGATGTTTCGAGAGACGTTTCCAGTGACATATACTTTCCTCCGTCCATCAAAGATATCGAGATAGTGAGCAGACTCAAAGGTCACACCAATACCGTGGAAAAGGTGAAGTTTGTTCAAAAAGACCAGTTTTTCAGTGACTGCAACGCCAATGTTCCTGGTGCATATAGTTTGATCTCGTGTGGATGCGATGGAAAAGTCAATTTTTGGGAGTTCAACCGGAAAGCCTTGCCCCGGCTAAATAAGAAACATTTCCGGACGAGTTCGAAGAAACCTGAACGTCCAGAAGAACCCAATGTGCCATCATCTCAACAAACAGCATTGTTCAACCGGGGAAAGAAGATGTCCACCACGCCCCAAATCAAAAGCCATGCACGTGCCCGGTCCAATAACCATCCAGACGAGCTTCTCCACAGTATCTCCCATATCAATTTGGGAATCAGCAACTTGCTCAACCTCAGTTCGCTGACACTGCACCAACAAGAAAATACACAAGAGCAGCTAAAAATCGATTTGTCGTTGTACCGGTCGCTCCACGAGATGAGAATCAAAAAGCAGTGTTCGAGAAGCAAGTTCAACTTCAAGGAGAAGCTTACGTGTGTGGTTCACCCCATCATCAACGATAAAGAGCTTCCTTCTATTGAGGTGCCGTTGCTTACTATCGATTTGTCATGTGCTACTAAAAATGGGCAAATCAACGGGTTTCATTTGGAGCCCACGCATTTCTGGATCTTTGGGAAGGGGGGCGATATTTTTAAGTATAAAATCGAATAATTGCTTACTCGAATTATCGAGTAATGCTTATCAAACAATAATCTGCTTAGAACGCTTGTCAAGGTAATAATTTCATATACAATGCTGCGAAGCCGTGGGCCTCTAGTTGGTGAAACCACCGCCGTCCATTCCAAAGCACAAGTCCTCCTCGAGATGATAGAGCTCGGGGTTGTCTTCTTTGTTGACTGAGAATTCCGTCAAGTCTTGTGGTTTGGGAATCGCTCCATAGTTCGGAGATTGTCTTGGATCTATGGGGTAGTCTGTATTGGTAAGCAACCCTGCGCTGCTTAGACCGGTAACCGAAGGAGATAGTATACCTGGGAAATCACTGGCAAAATTCGAGGCCAATTGGTCTTGCTGTTGCTGCTGTTGTTGTTGTTGTTGTTGTTGTTGTTGTTGTTGTTGTTGTTGTTGTTGTTGTTGTTGTTGCTGGTGCTGTCGCTCTTGTTGCTGCATGCGGTGCTCATATTCTTGTTGTCGATGGTATGCCGCTTGTTGTTGCTGCTGGTGCTGATGTTGGTTCTGTTCGTTGGACTGCTCCATCTGACTCTGCAACTGTATTCTTTGCTGCTCCTCAATGGGCTTCCTCACGAAGTCTCTGAACTGCTTGACATCTTGCACCATCAAGTTCTTCATGGACTCGATGTCGTCCACGTTTTCAAACGACTTGAAGTCAAACTTCACTTTGCATTCAGGCTCATCGTTGGGGTCATGCCACACAGCTAGGTATGGGTGCGACAAGGCCTCATCCACGCTGATTCTCTCATACGGGTCAAATGATAACATCTTTTCGAGCAAGTCAAGGGCAAGCGGATTAGCATTGGGCAAGATCTCCGAGTAATGCACCTTCCTCATGATAGGTAAGGACCGAACATAGTTCTGGGCACGAGGAGAGCCAATCTTGGTCAAGGTGGATTCCTTGGGAGTACCCAACACCAATAAGATCTGGTTCAACTGGTCCACATAGTCCTTACCACGGAACAAAGGCTTGCCACCCAAAAGTTCACCGAGAATACACCCCACCGACCACATGTCGATTGCCTTGGTGTAGTTAGAGAAGGATAGCATGATCTCCGGGGCCCTATACCATCTAGTAGCCACGTACTCGGTCATGAAGCCCGAATTCTGCTCCACATCCTCGGAAAAACCACGGGCCAAGCCAAAGTCACAGATCTTCAACTCGCAGTCGGCATTCACTAGTAGGTTTCCCGGTTTCAAGTCTCGGTGGAGCACATCCGCACTATGGATATACTTCAAGCCACAGAGCACCTGATATATGAACAGCTGGTAGTGCAGATCGGTGAGAGCCTGACCCAGGTGTATTATTTGGTGCATGTCACATTCCATCAACTCCTCGTAAAGGTAAATGTCGTTGAAGTCACCGGTCAGAGGGTCGGCCACAATGTCCAAGTCGTACAAGCAGGTGATGTTCTTGTGCCCCCTAAAGAATTGTAGGAGCTTAATCTCACGAAGAGCTCTCTTGCACAAGATCTTTTTGGAAAATATGTTGGTGATTTTCTTGATGGCCACCACGTTGCCGTTGTTCATGCCCGAGCCATCATCGTAGCGGGCGGAGCACACAATGCCGTAGGCACCATGGCCCAACTCCTTGACGATTTTGAAGCGTTTATCGATGATAAAGTCCTGATTATAGACCTTGTTGACGGATTTGCGGTCGTGAAGCATGATGCGGGTTCAGGAAAAGGCTGGGACTATAATGTATGACGTATGGTGTATCAAACGCAGATCCGCGGGTCAGCGAAAGAAAAGACGGGATTTGGCGAGATCGTTTGGGGCGAAGATAACGGAAAAGGGATAAAATTGGAATAGGAGAAGCGGGGAAGTAGCTCTGGAGGAGATCACAAGCGGGCCAGTGTTTTATTTTGGGGAGTGGTGCAGTGTTTGAAAAGTAGGAGGGGATGGAGAAAAAAAGGGCACTGGAGCTAGTTGAAGTGACTAGAGTAGCGAGCGTGCACCGTGTATCGAGATCGTAGCGAGTTCGTGCCGAGAATGTGCCGAGAGAGCCAAATTAGTGGGCACAGGAAAATTAATGGAGTAAATAGAAAAGCAAAAGCAGAATACGCACGGAACAGAAAAGCAAAAGCGTGGAACAGAAAAAAACCAAACGGCACGGAGCTGAAAATGCCGGGGAGGGGAAGTGGGAAAAAGTGAGATCAGGTCGCAGACTTTTTTGGCACCAAAGTAAGCGATGGAATCTTGGTGGCTTAGAATGCGAGGCAGACAGTTTGCAGGAGGGCCGAGAAAGGGGCAATTGGGGCAATTGGGGGAGAGACAAAACAGACGAAGCAGACGAGTGCGATGAGATGAGCCAAAAGCAATAATAAAAGAGGGGCGCCCTTCTCAGTATGCTCTTATAAGGTTGTATTGTAGCGCCGTTTGTTATTTTTAGAATTGTTTACCTCGGGTTAAAAATAGCTCTCCAAGGTGCGACCCGCACCCTCCTCTGATTCGAGCTGTAGGTGTGCTTATAGTGCCGCCTCACATTAGACAAAGAGACGACAGGCGGTGGGAAAGAATAGACAAGACAAAATTAGCATGAAGAACAACAAAAACGGCCAAGGGTCATATTATGTTGGACTGAAACGGCTAAAAGAAGAGGTCATTTTTAGATGGAATGACTGCCAATGCATTCGCGATAATTGATAGAAAATAGACACTTCATACAAAATTCTCATCAACACTCACCAACATACACCACCAAATCAAAAAGTAAGCCAATAAAGAATCAAGCCAATAAATCAATACATAAGTAATCAATTGATACTTAGAAACTAGATCCAAATAGAAATTAAAAATCGAATCAAATTATATATTACAAATCAAAATTACTTACATTGACTCAAAAATAACAACAATAATAATATTAATAATAATTATGGCTGGTATTCATGGATTGATAAAGCCCGCGTCCAATAACCTAAAGGTTCAGTGCGCTGTATGGGTGCGTGGGTGCGTGGCTGCCTGTGCCGCTTAATGTGGGTGACAGCCGCGAAGGTCAACAGGTTAAAGCGCCGCGCGGTGTCTTCTGAGCCCAACACGAGATGGAAACCCTGCGTCCACATCCATTTCTCGTAGGGAGACCAGACTAAATCGACAACATATATGGGTAGGTACGTACATGTATTTTTTGGGTCACTCTGATGGCATGTATTCTGTATTTCTAGATCTAATCTTATCTGAAACATCTCTCATCAATTGCATTTATTAGCTGATATATGAAACTGTTTGGCTTGGAAACGAGTCCTGGCTGCCCAGTCGCGAAACCATACCCCAAGTCTATCCGCTGTTCCTGTCGAAACACATTCAGAAAGCGTAACAGAAAGACGAACCAAAGACGAGCCAAAGACGAGACAAAGACGAGACAAAGAAGAGACAAAAAGTATTTGTAGCACGAAGTCATGCCAAGTTCATGACTTGGTGACTCGTAAGTGATGAGCCAGAACAGGGTTCCAAACCACACGTATCGAAATCTCTGTATATATGACAGATTTTGGGTTTCTGATTTATTTTCTACTTAAATATATCATTAGTTTTTTCCATAAGTAATCAGTGATTAAAGTGCCATGATTCTGCTACGAAAAACCTGTCCATGTAAGTCTGGGCTTTTCTCAAACCATGATATGGATTGAAGTACATTCTTTGGAACAAAACCAGCAAATGTAAAAACCCACTATTAAGAAAGGTTCATAACAAACAGGATTCATTTTTCAGTTCAGTTCAGCTCAGTTCGGTTTAATTTCGTTCAGTCAATTTCAATTTTGTCAGTTCAGTCAGTTCAGACTCTGCTACCCACCTTCGCAACTACTGCGCACAGCTCCACTGCGCAGAAGATGCGGGTGAGTATAGAACGCCCATTAAGCCTGTTAGTCATCATCATCTAAATAATAAAATCATATAGAGGTATCAATTTAAGTGTACACTAGTATTTATGGCTGTAATTTAATTCTTGACTGCTGTATGAGTGTAGTAGTAGTGTAGTGTATGACGTAGTATGGCTGTAGTATTTACGGTAAGAAGTTTCGAATGTAGTATTGAGAGTAATATTGGAATGTAGTTTATAAATGGTATGACTTAGTAGTTACGAATATAGTGTGAGGTTGAAATGTAAGGCTGTATTTCGAATGTGGTATTTACGGCTGTAATACTGGCTGGCTGTAGTGTATGACTTAGTACTACAGCTGTGTATCTTAATGTATTTGGATGTGCTGTTATGGCTAGTGTATGGCAGTTGGCAATATGGACGGTGCATTGGAATGAGGCTTGGTGAGCAGACATACACTCTCACTGAGTCCGCCTCTAGAAAGTCTACCTCACTAAAAAAAATATTTCTAAGAAAATTGAGTTCCTATAGAGTAGACTCATTAGACTATGCATTCGTTCAAGACATTGAAACCACCAAATGTGCTCTGGTCATTGCACCTGAATCAGAGAGTAGGAATTGGCAGTAACTAAATCCTCGAAAAGGTCGGTTCGAAGACTGATATTTGATTTTCTTTTGAAAAATATACCTACTAGGGTTTTTGCATATTAAATATTCTGCCTGTTAGAGATTCTGCATGATAGAGAGAGTTTTTGCTCCATACAGAATACGATCTTATGGACACTTATTGTAGTGTTGGGTAGATGTACTAGTAATGGCAGACGCACTGGCACATGGCACTGGCAGATCGCACATTCTTCAGTATGGTGCAACCATTGTAATGCGCATGGTGGGTCATGATGGGTCATTTCGTCACTTCGCGTCACGTGCCATGAGTCAATCCTTCCAGATCCAGCCAATTCCTTCCTTTCTGGAGCTATACTGAACACTTTAAATAATTCCAGAGTGGTTAGTTACTATGACAGACTGGTATTCTTTAATTTCGGTCACATAGAAAAAGGAGTCTTTGAGTCATCTTAGTGCACACTAGATTCACCAACACCAGTCAACCAATTAGTCAGAAATCACAAGTAACCAAAGAAAGAAACATACGAATAAACCCAAAACCCAAAAATCTTATTTCTTCTAAAAAAACCTAAAAGAAAAACTTTAAAGTAAGGTATCCCTGTATACTATGAGTCATAGAGTAGCTGTAGCCTTAGAGTATTGTAGTTTGAGCGCTGGAGTAGACTCATAACAGTACCAGTATCAGTAATGGAGTAGTAGTACTAGACTTAGAATCCTGGTATGAGTAAAAGTACTAGACATTCAGTATACCATGAGCACTGTAGTAGGATCATATTCCGTGATTTTTTTTTACTGACTATTATTAATGGGTTGTCTATTATGACTTGCTCGATTGATCCGATAAGCGAGGCCGGCACCGGCCCAGGACTTTTTTTCAGCCGGCGCACCACCAACCTCAGAATCTTCATCATCTCCACCATCTTTGAGTCCACCATCTCCACCAACCACACCATAAATTCACAGATCGCTCTTGAAACCATGGCAAAGGATAATGCAGACAATAAACCTATTTCCCAGAAAATCTCCCTTCTCGGGGGCTTTGTTGCAGGAGGCATTGCTGCATGTGGAGCGGTGACCTTCACCAACCCTATAGAGCTCATCAAGACCCGAATGCAGTTGCAAGGCGAGCTCTCGGCGCTGGGGCAGAAGGTGTACCGAAACCCGGTGCAGGCTGCTGCTCTCATTTATAAGAACGAGGGCCTCAGGGGCTTGCAACAGGGTCTTTTATGTGGATACATCTACCAGTTGGGCTTGAATGGGTGCCGCATTGGACTATACGAGCCTAGCCGCCAGTATATTACTCAGGCTTTGTTTCCGGGGCAATACCACGGAGATGGATCCAAGATCCCCCAAAACTTATTGGTCAATGTGTTGGCTGGATGTGTGTCGGGGTCGTGTGGAGCCATCATAGCCAACCCCTTCTTCCTAATCAAGACCAGAATGCAGTCGTACAACAAGGCTGCTTCGGCCACAAGCGTTAATGTCGGTCAACAAACATACTATAGGGGGCTTTACGATGGGCTTAAAACTATCTATGGTAATGAAGGCATCAAGGGGCTCTTCAGAGGTACCGATGCGGCCGTCTTGAGAACCGGTGCTGGTTCTGCTGCCCAGTTACCAGTGTACAACCTCACCAAAAACTATCTTTTGGACCACCATATCTTGCAGGATGGGACCATTGGCCTACACTTTGCGTCGCTGGCCATGGCGGGGCTTGGAGTGTCCATAGTCATGAACCCATGGGACGTGGTGTTGACCCGGTTATATAACCAAAAGGGAAACTTGTATAAAGGTCCCATCGACTGTTTTGCCAAAACCATCAAGGCAGAGGGTCCCTCGGCTCTCTACAAGGGGTTCTGGGCCCAGCTTTTCCGCATTGGGCCGCACTCCATCTTGACCTTAATGTTCATGGAGCAGGCCATGAAGCTCGTGTACCTGGTGGAGAGCACATTTTAACATTATAGAGTATTTATTAACAGAAACCATTCAGCCAAAAGAATCTTGACACCAGCAAAAGCATTCTTGCACCTGCACTTCGTCAATTCCACTTCTCCAATTTTACTCCAACTGGTTGAAGGTGATACCAATGTCATATACACTGTTATGCATACTTCTCTATACACTACATATTTTGTTATCTGGTATGTATGGCGATGGACAGAGTAGTGAGTCGCACTGTAGAATTGAGGTACTGTAGCATTGAAGCACTGTAGCATTGAGGCACCATATAAATCACCTCCGCTGTTCGCACTCCTTCACCCTTCTCTTCTCTTCTCTTCTTCTCATCCACTCTTTTCACCTCCTCTTCTTCACCATGACTAAAATCAAGCCCGCCGCCAGGCTCATGCGTGCAGGTGCTGAGTGCTCGTCTCTTGGCTCGGTATACGGCGAGTGTATTCTTCGCCTGTACAACGATATGTCGAAGGGGAAATGTGAGAAAGAGTTCCTTGCCTTTAAGCTGTGTGTCCAGACTCACCTCAAGAGGTGATCCATATTAAAAATGGAAATTGGACACAGGCATGGACATTTGGATTAATTTATATTTGATATTTGATCTCAATTGAATTTCCTGGGCTTTGTTATCTGGTGTGACTTGAGGTTGAATGAGGTTACGCATTATGTGCTCAGACGGTCTTGGCCTGAACAAAACCACATTGCAATGAGAATACCCGGAAATGCCAAATACGTTCGGTAATATGAATTACTAAATTTAAAGTACTGGTGATTTAAAGTACTGGAAATTCATGGTACTAATCCATGGTACTGATTCATGGTACTAATGCTAATTCATGGTGCTAATTCATGGTACTAATTCATGGCACTAAACATAGTACTAAATTCATAGTACTTAATTCTAGAGTACTGGAAATAGGACTGGAAATCTGAAGTACTGGAATTGTATAGTACTAAACTCATAGTACTATAGTACTGGAATTATTCCAAATTATTATCAAACACATGGCTCTCTATATCTATGCCTGATATTTTTCTGATATTTTTCTGGTGTTTTTCTGGTGCCTTTTTTTAGTATTTGTCTGCTGCGTTTTCTGGTTCTCTTTGCTGCTACTTTGGCCCATTCTTTCTTGTTCTATGTCCTTTGTCTTTTTCGGTGCGTCTAGACTTAACCACGATAAGAATATCGCTACAGTCTCCACATTAGATCCCACGCTAAACCATTCTACATCCTACAATCTAAACCCTCATAAACCCTAATATCCAATCTTCTAATACCCAATCTTCTAATACCAAATATATTTAAGTGCATATTTGTCTATCTCCACCAGCTTTCATTTCGTCTGATGGCCTAATTCTGTTACTTGTCTCTGTTCTGGACGGTGGTGCTGGGTGCAGTCGCATGCGCTTGTTCCTCGGTTCGACTGTGGGGAAGCTCGCGTATCTAGCCGAAATCTCCTTGCTCCATCATCTTTTCTTCCTTACTCCTGCCAATCATGGTGCACATCTCCCGGCTCACCACCTATACCAAGGATGACGTGAGAAAGCTTGTGATGATCATCAAAGAATTTGTGCTCGTGTACAAAGATAATAAGGTCCGCATCAACTACCAGAGCCGCCCGGTGGTGCTCTTCTTTGGCACGGTCATCAGTACCTTTGGCATAGGCACGTTTTTTACCTTGCGGTCGTTGATCTATGCCTGGAACGACTATCGGGAGAAAAGGTACCGCAATCGGCCTAACTTGATCCGCCAAAGCTCCACGGTCTTGAGGAATGGTGCTAGGGAAATCTACATTCCCAAGGGGAAGAACCTGACCTCCCGCATCATCATCCCGAAACCGAATATGGACCAGTATGCTGCAGATAAGTATATCTATAAGAATTTCTACCTCAACCAGAAGACGCAGCTGCCGAAGGATCTCTTGAACTCCAAGTTCTTAAATCAGATCACCATTATCTGGAAGATCTTGATCCCCAAGTTCTATTCCAAGAATACTTACTTGCTCCTTTCACAGTGCTTCTTTTTGGTTTTGAGAACCTGGTTGTCGTTGATCATTGCCAAGCTCGATGGTCAGATTGTCAAGAACTTGATCTCTGCCAACGGTAAGAAGTTTGTGAGGGACTTGATCTATTGGATCTTGATTGCTTTTCCAGCTTCTTATACCAATGCTGCCATTAAATACCTCACTAGCAGATTGTCACTAAGTTTCAGAACAAACTTGATCCGGTACATTCACGATATGTACTTGGATAAGGTCATGACCTACTACAAGATCCTGTTCAACCTGGCCGATATCGAGAATATCGACCAGTACATTACCAACGATGTGGCTAAGTTCTGTGACTCCATCTGTGGTCTTTTCTCCAGTATGGGCAAGCCTTTCATCGACTTGGTCTTCTTCTCTGTCTATTTGAGAGATACCCTCGGCACAGGAGCAATTTGTGGGATCTTTGCCAATTACTTGGTGACGGCTCTCCTTTTGAAGAAGTTCACTCCTTCTTTTGGTAAGCTCTCTTCGAAAAGAACTCACTTGGAAGGTGCCTACTATAACCAGCACTTGAATCTCATCACCAATTCAGAGGAAGTTGGTTTCTACAAAGGATCGCTCATTGAAAAGACAAAGTTGGCCGAAACCTTTAAGTCGTTGATGAATCATGTGTCGAAGGAGATCAACATCTCCCTCTCTTACTCTTGTCTTGAAGATTATGTCTTGAAGTATACTTGGTCGGCGTGGGGTTACTTCTTTGCTGGATTACCTGTGTTCATCGAAGATATATGGCCAAGGAGCTCTGATGAATACGTGGATGAAGGTGAAGCTCCTCTCACACAGAAGTCAAAAGCTGGTCCTGTTGACGAAAACCAAAACATGCGCCAATTCATCATCAACAAGAGGTTGTTGTTATCCTTAGCGGACGCAGGCTCCAGATTGATGTACTCGATCAAGGATATCTCCGAGCTCACTGGCTACACTGACCGGGTATTTGAGCTTCTTACCAATTTGCACATGACTCATTCGCCAACCTACAGTTACAACTCCAAATATGGAGCCAGCGATATTCATGGAACCATCCAAAGAAACTACGGTGCAGGAATCAGATTCGAAAACATCCCTGTGGTTATTCCGGGAGTGGAGGGATCCGATGGGGAGAAATTGATAGACAAGTTGAGTTTCCATCTTCTGGGCAACCAGAATCTTTTAATTCTCGGATCCAATGGGTGTGGAAAAACATCGATTGGTAGAATCATTGCTGGATTGTGGCCAGTATACTATGGATTGTTGTCTAAACCCAATGACGACGACATCTTCTACTTGCCGCAGAAAACCTACTTCACCAATGGTAACTTGAGAGACCAAATCATTTACCCCTCGTCTTATAGCGATATGCTTGAGATGGGCTACAATGACGACCATCTCTACCACATTTTGAGGGAAGTGAAGTTGGAGTACTTGTTGACGCGAGAGGGAAACTTCAACGTCAAGAAAGACTGGAAAGATGTTTTCAGTGGAGGAGAAAAGCAGAGGATGAGCATTGCGCGGATCTTGTTCAAAAACCCCAAGTTTGTTGTTTTGGACGAATCCACTAATGCCGTGAGTACCGATGTCGAAGACTATCTCTTTGAGCTCTTACAAAAGAAGCGCATTGCCTTCATCACCTTCTCGCACCGGCCATTATTGATGAAGTACCACAACTACATCTTGGAGATCAAGAACGACAAGAACCTGGACAACTGGGTGTTCCACGACTTGACATCGGAGGAGAACTTGAAGTCCATCGACAACGAGATCAACGACATCGAGTCCAAGTTGGCGCAGGTGGAGAAGTGGGAGGCTCGCAAGCAGGACATCGAGAAGTACTTGGATGGCCACAACGACGACATCGATGAGGCCCATGACGACATGGAAGAGTCGATCTCGTTTCAAGTTTAGTCCAACCAACCTATTTAAATACCATACAGCACCAAGTATCCTGTCCATTCCACTCACAGTACCGGGTAATTTAGACTATACAGTACCGTGTAATACAGACAATAGTTGCAGCAATTCGCGTATTTTGGCCTGCGGCCGATTAAGCTCATGTCACGTGCCTTACCACACGTGCCACGCGCCACGCGCCTCGTCCCCCCTTCATCTCTCGAGAAAAAAATCGCTGACTCCCCTACAAGTCATTCTTGTGACCTTTACATCATGTCGGAACCCATTAGAAAGGCTAGCGATATCTCCAAAGCACCTACGCCTCAGAATACGCCTTCCAGCGTGGCCAACCTGTACCTCAAGCAAAAGCCCAGCGTGGGCACCATCAGTGAAGAAGATGAAAACAACTTGAGCAAGCAGTTGGCTAACAACCCTGCTCTTTTGTCGATGATTCAAGGAAAGTTGGGTAACTTAGTGGGCCAACAAAGCGGATACGTAGAGCTGTTGCCCAAGCAAGTCAAGAAGAGAGTTTTGGGGTTGAAGGCTGTGCAGCAACTGCAGATGAAGTTGGAGGCTGAGTTCCAGAAGGAGTTATTGGAGTTGGAGAAGAAGTACTTTAAGAAATACGAGCCATTGTACGAGAAACGAAAAGCCATCATCAACGGAGACCAGGAGCCTACTGCCGAGGAGATTGAGGTGGGTGAGGAGTTGGAGGCTGAGGCCAAGGATGGAGAGGAGGCCGAAGAAGCCGAGGCTGAGGCCGATGGTGATGACGAGGACGTCACGGGTATCCCCAACTTCTGGTTGACCTCTTTGGAGAACTTGAGCTCAGTGAGTGAAACTATCACCGAGAGAGACAGCGAGATCTTGCAGTACTTAAAAGACATCCGCATGGAGTACTTGGAGACGCCCGGCTTTGAGTTGATCTTCGAGTTCAATCAAAACCCATACTTCAGCAACCAGCTATTAACCAAGACTTACCACTACCAGGCAGAGTTGGGTTACTCGGGAGACTTTGTGTATGACCACGCCGACGGATGTGAGATCAACTGGAAGTCTAAGGAGCAGAACGTCACCATCAACATCGAGAGAAGAAAGCAGAGAAACAAAAACACCAAGCAGACCAGAACCATCGAGAAGTTGACGCCAACTGAGTCGTTCTTCAACTTCTTCGACCCTCCAAAGGCTCCTCAGGTGGACTCGGACGACGAAAACGAGGATGAGGAGGACGAGGAGTTGGACGACTTGGAGGAAAGATTAGAATTGGACTACCAACTCGGAGAGGAGATAAAGGACCGGTTGATTCCTCGTGCCATTGATTGGTTCACCGGGGATGCCGTGGGCTTTGGATACCCTGAAGACTTTGACGGTGAGGATGATGAAGAGGGCGACAGCGAGGATGACGAGGACGAGGATGCTGAAGAAGGCATCAACGAGACCGGGCCCAAGGAAAACCCTCCTGAATGCAAGCAGCAGTGAGCACCTGAAGTGATCAGAGATTAGTAAACAGCTGAAGTAATCAAAAAATCAGCTGCGGTGCCAGGCTTTGAATATTGGAACTATGCTTATAGAGATAAAAAAGCAAAAGCTAGAAAGCTAAATAATGGAAGTATAGGTAGATACAAAATTTAGTTAAGATGACTTGGGTAGGCTTAGTTCTGAACTCTTGCAAGACAAGGGCCTCTTCTACAGGAGTGCATATAAGACCACATGGGTGGCCAAAATCACATGCATTTTTAAGTGCGACTAGTAGAATGCGGCCAAGCAATCGCCTAAGCTACAACACGCCACACCAGCAGCGCCCTCCAAAACGCCATACCAAGTCCGCAACTTCGTGCACACGAAAAATCCAACTGCCAAGCAATTGATTCTTTGTACAAGTCCAAGCGTACATCTTCTGCCACGGACTACCGTTGTAACTGGACCACATTCCCCTGGCCCCGACGGAGCTCTAACCATCTGCTCCGTGCAGTGCCAAAAGCAATTGACAAGATGCAACGAGGCCAATATCAGGGGGCTTGTGCAGGAAAATGACAGTAAAAAGGCTAGTAAAGAAGGACTGTAAACAAGGACTGTAAACAAGGGCAAAAAGGAATATGAATAGAAGTATTAAATTTAGTAGTGTGGGAAACATACTGGAATGCAATTCATGTAGATGGCAGACTTATTATTAGTCAAGAGCAGGGCTCGTAATGGCCTTAGGGCAGCAGTTGCTTTAAAAGTTAGGAAAAAAGTGCTTAACGCCGGATATTGTTCAATACGTGTCAAAACCGGGGGCTTATCAACTCAAATCCAGCCTTATCGTATTGTTTTCATTTTCTTAGCTGGTGGTTTTAATTGTGGCAGGCTGATTGTTTGGGAGAATTCCACTATTCATAAATGGCCTGGCAGAGCTGCATAGAAAAGAATCGGACCGTCTGCAGCGCTCCTATCACAATGTAGTGCCGGAGCGAGGCGTGGTCGAACCTAATAGAGCAAGCTAGGCATACAGACCAACCCAAACTAGAATGCCTGATGTTTCGAACTAAGTCTAAGTGCTTCTGTTGATTCGGTGCGTTTCGCTTCTATTTATAATTCTTACCCCACTTTTGTTTTTGTGTCTGTTTCATGTTTGGTTTCATAGTTGTCTAGCTGTCTGGTGATTGCCTAACCATACCATGGATTGCGCACCAGTCAGGCTTCAAGACAAGCAGGGCCCGAAGCGACGGCATATGCGGCTGCTCAGAGTGCATGAGCCTGCGAAGCTATCTTAATTCTGCATGTGCTATCCGAGGCCCATGCGTATTTAAGGATCAAATTGGCGGCCGGTGCAGTATATAGTGCTGCCCTTTCCCTGGCCGACCCCCCAAATAATTGGGATTTTCATCATTTGCAAAAACATTCAATCATGTCCAAAACATTCTCCTCTAGGTCCTTGGACCACTTATCGTCGTATGCTGTGGTGGGCTCCGTGAAGTCCCATGCTCTTTCCTATAAATACGTCCAGGTCTTTTCCACCTATGCCATTGCCCTCTTCAAGCTTGCCAATGAAAACATCATCAGCAAGTTTCCGTTTGTGCACGAGGCTATTTCGTTTGCTGATACAAAATTCGATACCCTTGTGCTTGGCAACGTGGATGCCTTGCTTGCTCACCCTTATGTGCAGAAGGCACAGGGGATTACGCTTGCCTTGTTGAACCAGACCTCCGAAAAGGTCGAGGCTTTAAAGGCTCTGTTCGGTCAGATCTACTCTGCTGTACACCAGAGATTATATGGCTACAAGCAGCTCAGCGAAGATACGGTGTCTGCGTATTTAAAGCCGGTCAATGACTATGCCTCTTCTACTGTGGACAAGGTGTTGCCCAAGGCCAAGAACGCCGCCAAGAAGGCTGAGGATACTACCACCAACGAGATTTCCAAGTCCATTGACATTGTGCACGATACTTACGAGAGATCCAAGGACTTGATCTCGTCCAAATCCACCGAGGTGTCTAGTGCTGTCATCAACACCTACAACAAGGAGTTCGAGGCTGCCCCTGAGAAGAACTACATCGCCAAAGTTGCTGCAGCTTCTGTTAATACCAGCGTGGCCTTGTTGAAGAACGTCAACTCCGACTACATCCAGCCTTTGAAGGAAACCACACACAACTACGTCAACGAGACCATTGCCAAGGCTGACAAGGAAGCTGAGGAGCTTAAGCACAAGGTGCAGGCTGTGGCTAAGGATGCCAGCACGCAGTTGAACAAGTCCACCAACGGAGCCGTTCCAGTGGTGGAAGCCTCGGCTTAAATGTCAATTCCATGCATTTGAAGCCGTCTACAGTATACACGCTCAGTATACATGTTCAGTATACATGTTCAGTATACGATTACCAGGTAGATACATTGATCAAGTGTACATTAATCAAGTATAATTTTAAGTAGACACATTAATAACTATATATATTAGTAATACGATCATGATATCTCTAATTAGTTTGACACACCCTCTTAGACACCGACTGCTCGTCTTCGTATATACGTTTACCCAAGACAGAGCCAATCTTCGAGGGCCCAGTGGTCACCACCTTGGTGCCAATCTGATTGGCGTAGTACTGCTTGAAGTTCACGCTTGTTTCCTTCAACGTAGACTCTTCTAATCTCACCAAGAACATCTTCCAGTAGCGAAGCTTCTTGGCACACACACCCTCGTCGAACCACGTCAACACGCCAAGAGGCACCTGGTGCAAGAGGATAAAGTCGTAACCGAAAATCAAAAGCACATTGCACCAGTTCTCGTATTTGGCCTTGTTGATGTAAAGAGTATAGTCGAGGGTCTCGAGACAGATTTTCTCGGCCTCCTTCAACTTGGCGAGGTTGAGGGTAGAAGTTTCGGTGCTATTCTCACACCCACAGATTTTGAGCCAGGTTTTGGCAGAGTAATTATGGTCTTGGTTGAATTTGGACGCAATAATTATCATGCCCAAAAAAAGTTTCTTGGGGCAAAGACTGGTGGACTTGTTGCTGTTGATGATCTTGAACAAGTAGTAGCAGCAGATCTGCAAGGACTGGGTGGTGGTCTTGGATCTCCTCATGACCTCAAGAATAAAGAATCTAAGTTTGGAGTCCTCGAGAGGAAAGGATTTGGTGGAACAGTCCTCGGCCTTGGCGTCATTGTTATTGGTTTTGGAGTCTTGGTAGCAGAGCTTGAGCAAATGCAAGGTGCAGTTGATAAGAATGGAGTTGAACTGCGCCTTGGTCAAGTGCTCGTTGTAGTACTTCAGATTATTAGGGGAGTAGTGGTCCGACTCTAAGGACGGCGAAAAAGAGGTAGGCAGAAGCCCGGTGTTTTTGGGCGATGCCGAACCGTCAGGGGTGAACATCTTAGCTCAGATGCTCCGATGCTCGTGGGTTAACTTGGACAAGCTTCTCGTTCACTTCTTCTGCTTCCGGGTGCGCCGACCTAGATAGAAGAACTCATTTTGATCCGAGAGTTCAAGAAAAGGGACAAAAAAATAGGAGGAGACAAGGTGGGTGTTGATGGGAGGGAGTCGAGTTTAGCCAGCTAAAAACGGTGAGATATAATGCAGTAACCAGGTTAATCCGTAACCTAAACCAACCGATCTGGACCTATGCAGAGAGAAGCCAGATATAAAAAGACTTGAGATATGTGAAAGACGGGAAATGAAAAAGGGAAAAAAAGTGCTGTTGTTGTGTTTTGATGTATCGTTCGAAAAGTGTGGATCCGAGGGAGATAAGTGTGGGTCAAGGGCGGGTGTGGCACGCGCGCAGCTTATATATCATTCCACGCAGCACGATGCGTCATGGAATTACTCATTATCAGTATGCATAGTTAGTCATGATTCACACTGGTCACGTGAGTCGCCCTCGAGCCAGTACGTGCGCGCTCACCCTCCGGCCCGGCGTGCGCTTCGCTCAGTGTCTCGGGTGACCTCGGGGGTGGAGGAAATCGGGGTAGCACTCGCGGTTGGTGCGAAAATGACTCAAGCCCCGAGTTCGAGGAATTCCGCCCGTCCTTCTCGCCCGTCCTACGAAATTGCTTATCGTTCCGTTCTCCTCCCCGGAACCGGCTGCGAACCCAGATAGCCTGATCACACTTCAGTCATTTAATGTGATCAGCTAATAAAGTGTATACTACTCAGTGTATACTACTTTAAATTCAGTGTCTAGTAGCAGAGTAGCAGAGTAGTAGAGTAGTAGAGTAATAGTATTTATTTCAGTCTAGTGCCTGGCTCTAGTCTGCGGTTGCAGTGTCATTTGGTAAGACTGTTACAGGTCCAGGCCATGAGGTGATACTGTGGGAAATTAACATGCCATACTGGGCCTACTCAAAGATTTAGTTAAGAAAAGACATGAAAATGGATATGACTCGATAGATTCAAATCAAAGAGGGTATGCATGGTATGTTTGGTATGAGTGATATGATCTGAGGGTAGCCTTGAAATTATGCGAGGCTATGTGGAGGTGAGATGTGTGGTGGGAAGTGGTGGTTACCTATCTAAAACTTTTCAGTAGCCATTTTTAGTGTCTAGTGGTAGTAAATTGTTTGTTGGTGACCAGTCCAAGCTTGAGAAGGAACCAATCTCGACCAATAGAGTCCCAAAGGTATGTAAGTGACCCACTTCTATTTTAAGTCATCAACAAACACGGTTAAGTAACAATACAAGTAACAGCCAGAATTCGAAAGTAGTAGTACCTAGTAATAATACGATTCAGTTTAGAAGTTTCTAGTAATTGTAGTATCAGTATCCAGTATTGTCTAGTAGTGATTCCAGGTTAAGCATGTAATGCCTCCAGGTTGAGTATATAGTGACTCCAGGTTGAGTATGTCGTACCGGGAATTAGTTTTCCCTCCAATTATTCCTCGGTATAGTATTTAAATTGACTCGTTCCAATTACTAGACCAAAAGGCCCAGTATGGTCATTTATTGTCTCTACCTCCCCGTATTGGAATTGGGCAGCCAGTGCGCGGATTAGTCCGAGCCGGTGCATAGATATTCCTTGTTCTGCCCAGGTTTCCACTCCTTGCCAAGATCCAGTGTACCAAAATTACTACAACTACCCAGAGGTCAAGAAATTTATGGGTGGTGGAGATCTGTACCCGTTTCTAGCTGGATCAGATACATGTAAGGATATCCCAAGGTATTGCACCGTGGCTCCCAGGTCCACACAAGGGACCCTAAATAGAGGATGTATTCTCCAGAAAGCGTATACTATAAGTTGTACAGAATACCTAAAAAACCACAATTACTTTAGTAATAGAAGTAAGAGTAGAGTTTAGTGGCTCAGTAGTGGTTCAGTAGTGGTTCAGTAGTGGTGGGAGTGTTAGTAGGGTTAATCTAGTAAACATCTGGTAGTAGCAGTAGTATTTATTCTAGTGTATATTCTCTATTAGTATCTAGTAGTCGTAGTAGTAGTCGTAGTAATGGTTATGTAGTCGTATCTGGTACTAGTATACGTTCCCAGTCTAGTTTTATAGCTATGCGTAGAGTTTCTATTTCAAAAGTGAGCGAAAACTCAGGTCTATAATATCCTTCACTTCCTTGTAGCTGACTATGATGCAGCTATCCTCCTCCCTGGAAACGAGTAGGATCTTCTCGTCTATGCCCACATCCAACTTGTTGAGGTTCACCAAGATCCTTGAGAGATCAATCACTGGCTTTCCTACTTCGTTCACGGTCTGGAAAAGATAATCGCGGAACAGGCTGATGATGAAGGTACTGCCTCCAATCTCTCCCGTGGACTCTGATTGGTTGAGTAGAAAGTTGATTTTCGTCAAGAGCCGGAACAACCTTCCATTCTCCACCTCCGACAGCAACTGACTCTCATAGTAGTCGGTCAGATCCTGGAACCCGTTCATGATTTCGAGCAGCTGCTTCGAAAGGTACCGCCCATAAAACTCGTATAGGCTGAAAACTTCGTCAGCCTCCATTAGCATTCGCATCACTGACACAATCTCGTCACTAAAGCTAATGGTGCTATAGGACTGTAAGTACATGATGATGGAGTCTGTGGGAACGCCTCTCATGTTGGGAGGAAGAGTCGCACTGGCCAACTCTGAAATCACCTTGCCTAGCCGTGTGATATCTGCCATCTGCATCTCCTTGAGGGTCCTCTGGGTACCGATTTCTTCAGCCCTTCTTTCAAGAATTTCGTAGTCTAGGATATCGTCTGCACACACTGCGCCTAATCGCACCCGGTTTTTGTTGGTAACTAGAACCTTGCTCATTGACATCGAACTACCTGCAAACAATCCAGCTTCGTGGATAGAAATAAGAGCTCCTGTTAGCTGTATAAGGTAGCACCACAAAAGTTTTTCGCCCACAGGCTCCAACTTCCCCCCTAGCCTTCTGGTCATGTGCTGCTCTTGTAGTGTATTCGCCAATGGATAATAGTCATATGCAAGACATAAGGTTGGCTCGCCGCTGGTGCCAAACCCAACTGAGGTGAATGCGTCTTGGAGTCGTACCACATTGGGATTTTTGAGTCTCTTCCACTTTTTCACTGTCGCAAACGGATGCTCGTTGAGGATTCTAAACTTGGAGCTGTAATCAATTCTCCGCAATGCATATGGTAGACCGTCGATGTTCGAGTTCACTTTGTAAACACATGAGGGCAATTGGTACACACTTGATAATTGGTCAAACGAAGAGTCTATAGGAACCAATGAGTGGTACACGCCAATATGTTCCGGTAAAGACAGTTGAGGCAAAGTCTGTAACGTGGCTTCATTCTTCTTGGTGATTGTTTCACGTACATCATTCGGTATGAACATGTCGCTCACGTTCGTCTCGTATGGCTGGAGTGTGGGTGCCAACCTTGGCGGCGGCGCAGGAGCATACAAGTGGTAATTCAACGGGTACGTCAGTACGCTTTGCCCATGGAACATAAATTCCGGCACACCATTCATGGTGCTAGCATTAGAAGAGGCGGCAACTGATGCGCCATTGGGTAGATAAGGATTCTGTTGCTTTGCAGTCTGAGACATTTGTTGCATGATCCTCGGAGGCCCCGAAATCGCTTGGGGTGTGTGAGGTGCTGTGTTCTGCACGTATTGCGACAGATATCCATCGTTTGACACATTGTTTGGAGTAGGAAAGGAAAAATGATCATCATAAGGACTAGAAGGGGTGAATGAGGGCGTTGAAGTATTGAACTTCCTGCTCAATGGCGTTGCCAGGCCATTGGGGCTGGTCTCGTGTCCTCCGGGCGCAGAAGCTCTAGTGCCTGCTGGTTCCATACCAGATGGAACAAACACCGGGATTTCTTTGACTTTGGGCGAGAGGGCAGCAAACTTATTGGTGACTGCTTGCACTGATGGCTGGAACGAGGGAGTTTTCGTGTTGAACTTACGCTTTGTGTCCAGGGAAGGCATGGTTGGTTTGGCAGTGGGTGCAGACGAGGTGGTGGATTGGTTTGAGAAGAGAGTGGACGCGTTTTGGATCGTTGGGGAGGAACTTTCCGTATAGAGAGAAGCCTTGTTTAAATTGGGGGACCCAATGGAAGTTTGCGTTTGCGTTTGGGACAACGTTGGGGTCTGAGAGCTGGGATCTGCTTTGGCGGACAGAGGGTGTGAGAAAGCACAGCCCTTGTTCTCAAACTTACAGTAGCCGTAGATTAGAACGTTTTTGCATGGGATTTCCCTTGCCGAATCCGGGTTTATGTTCATTGGGATGAAGAATTGGGTAGGTTTGTGAGGAAATCAAGTATGGAGTAGGACGCGAGACATGGTATCGCGCGGTTAGTGCACGACCCTGTTTCCGACCGGGTGCAAATTCACCTTTCAACAAGTTATTATACTCAATTCCCTTTTTTTAGTCTATATTTTCTTTTCTGTCCGTTCCATTTATGTATTCCAAATTATCAAAGTCGAATTGTTGTTGTTTTTATTTTGTAGGTTGGTTTGGTGCCTCAGTACCGGATCACTATGTATAATAGTGCGATCTGATATTCTCTCCTGTCACCATGAGCCACACACTTATTTTGACCGGAGCTTCCAGAGGTATGTGTTGAATATTACCACACCCTTAACGTGTGAAATTGATGAAGTGTTACTAAACGTAGGTATTGGAGCCTCGATTGCCAAGATTTTCCTCGACCGTAACCCCAATGGTAATTTAGTTGCTGTTGCCCGGTCCACTGGTGCCCTTGAGTCACTTCAGAAGGAATACGGCAAACGGGTTACCACGCTCTCTGCGGATATTGCGGATCCTGAAACGGCCAAGAAGGCCGTCCTGTTGGCGTTGGAGAACTATGGATCCATTGACTCCATTATTGCCAATGCCGGGGTGTTGGACCCGGTGGGACCTATTGCGGATGCGGATGTGAAGGCCTGGAGACGGCTTTACGAGATCAACTTCTTTTCGGTGGTGGAATTGGTGCAGTTGGCGCTTCCCCACTTGAAGAAGTCTAAGGGGAAGATCGTGGTGGTTCTGTCTGGTGCTTCCACTAGTGCTTACCATGGGTGGGCTGCATATGGCTCGTCGAAAGCAGCTTTGAATCATTTTATTCGGCACATTGCGGTTGAAAACGACGATGTCCAGGCCCTTTCTTTTGCGCCTGGTGTTGTTGATACTGCCATGCAAAAGGATATTCGGGAGGTGTTTGGGGCCAAGATGCCGGAAGACAGTCTCAAGAAGTTCACTGATTTACACAAGAATGACCAGTTGTTACCTCCAGATGTGCCTGCAACATACTGTGTGAATTTTGTGTTGAAGGAATGGTCCAAGGGTATGAGCGGGGAATACTTCAGGGTGGGAGACGAGTCGTTGAAAGCCTACAGTTCGTAATTCAGTATACTGTCTCGAGTGACCCTACTCCAATAAATATTAAATGTGAGTCTGTGAGTACTAAAATTTTATATGTTCAGGTTTGTTGTGTATCTTTATTTATGAAATTATAAATAACCTGATTTTTGGTGGTGTTTTTGGTTCTAAGGGGACTCGTCACTTGATTGAGGGGTTCGCAGTTTTCCTCTGTTCTTTCATCTCTGGCTAAGTAACCCCCCAAAAGTCTGTACACCCAAATTCATAGATCAGCCAAATATATTTCTGAAACCAACCTGAAACGTACCCAAAGCAACTGACACGAAAACAAATTAAAACTATATAAGTACCACAAAGTCCCCAATTATTTTTACCCCGTGGTCCATGGTGGATCTGGGACTTGGGTACAATGTGCCGTACCTCCAGGCAAAAAGCGATCTGATTTTTTCCGAGACTCACTTATCTTTGAACACAAACCATGTTTCCAGGAATCAGACTTGCTCCTCGAACAATTAGAGGCACTCGTTTAAAGGCTCATTTGGCTAGGAGCTTTATTAGGTGCAACTCCTCCCTAAACAACACCCCACCCCCAGCCAAGAAAGGCCGTGGAGTGATTCTCGGAGCCCTAGCTATCTTGGCAGTGGGCTCGACTATTGGTGCTTCTTTATACAACAAAAACCCCCCTATTTCTGCCGTGGAGCCCAAGAAAGGCCCAGCCTTTTCAGAAGATGAGGTCAAGGTTATCTTTGTGTTAGGAGGCCCGGGGTCCGGCAAGGGAACCCAGTGTTCCAAGCTTGTTGCTGATAAGGGCTTTGTACATCTTTCTGCCGGCGACTTGTTGAGAGCAGAACAAAAGAGAGAAGGCTCCAAGTACGGAGAGATGATTGCCCAATGTATCAAGGAAGGAACTATTGTTCCTCAGGAAGTTACCCTTGCTTTGCTCCAACAAGCAATCACCGCCGAGTACAACAAGAAGAACTACCGGTTTTTGGTGGATGGGTTTCCGAGAAAAATGGACCAGGCCATTTCCTTTGAAAACCAGATTGTGAAGTCCAACTTCACTCTCTTTTTTGAGTGTCCGGAAGCAGTCATGCTCAAGAGACTTCTAGAGAGGGGAAAGACCAGTGGACGGACCGATGATAACGTCGAGAGTATCAAGAAACGGTTCCGCACGTTCGTGGAGACTTCCATGCCGGTGGTGGACTACTTTGACCAGGAAAACAGAGTGGTGAAGCTTCAGTGTGATAAGTCCGTGGACGAGGTCTACGAGACGGTCAAGAAAGCATTAGACCAACGTGGAATCAATTAATTGTAAATATTATTTAAGACTATTAGAGCCGGCCTACCTAAGAGCCGGCGTACTATACCACTACTTGTAGTATGATGTTATAGTGTGATACTGTTCGTTGTATGATGCTGTGTTGTTTGTAGATGCTTGTTTAGGAGAGGAGCCATGGCCTGGCGGTCCAAAATTCATCGTCAATGATGTTGGTGTGGTGCTGCGTAATCTTCCCCTTTCTCCTCATCTTATCGTGTCGTTGCTTTTGGCGAGAGCTGAGCTCGTTCTCACCACCTATAACATGCCTTTCACACTCTCTCACAATCACTGTACCCTTCTTGAAAATCTCTGGCTCGTCATTATAATTAATACCACATCTGGAGAAGAGGATCTCGTTTTTATCCTTGGATAGCGAGCCCTTGAGCTCATTTTCAGCCTCCTTTCCACTCATACCACACACATTTATAAGACTCCAGAACGTAGTATTATAGAGATTATTGATGTGACAGTCCACTTGGCGCCAGCTAAAGTAATCTCGAATAACTTTTGTATTAGGATAAACAACCGCCCGTGCATCGAAAGTGGGGAGTCTCTGCAGCTGGATCGGTTTGTTGGGGAACTCTGTGTTCCAATGCAAGGTATAGTGGACCGACATGAACGAAGCAAAGGTCGACACCAACTTCATTTCTCTGCGCTCAAACAAATCCGTGCCTTTCCTTAGGAGAAACAGGTACTCGTCGGAATCACCATACGCCATGACAATATCGGGGAACTGCTCCATCATGCTGAGTGCAGCTCTATTCATGACATCCAAGGCCCTTGCATCGTTGGGTTTAGCAAACTCATAGAAGGTCGAGAATTTATGGAACCCTTTCCCATCCACGCGGATCACAATGTGTGTTTCGGGAAGAAGGTAGTTTTCCCTTTCGAATTGCTTGACGTACTCGAACCTGGAGTTAGCCATTCTAGTGTGAGAGCTACTCTAAGCAGCAGTGCGCATCTTCATCTGCACATCTAGACATCCAGACAAGCCATGAAGCCCATGGGTACTGGGGATGTATGTACATTCCGTACAATGAATTTTGGTGGTTCACCTGGTAATAAAAATACTACACCTTTATATAAGAGTGTTTAAGTGAACTAAAGGCCAAGGCTGGCTGAAATAGTGTGCCAGTGGGGAGTAGCTATGGGAAGCGCACGTGACCTCATCACAAAAATTTATCAAAATTGTATCAAAATTTCGCTGCTGATCGCAGTCCGAACTACATTCATCCACAATGAGTGCTCAATTAAGGACACTAGAGCGCGAGGACCGCTTCAAAAATCCTCCCACGGATAAGTCGGCTTTTCCGCTCCTTGTGGAGGCCGTGGCTCCCCACGTCGGCTCGTTTAATGCTTTGACTGATGGCCCTGATGGAGGACTCTTGAACTTGGCAGTCAAGGACATTGGAACAAAGACCATTTTCGACTCCGCCGACAGTTCCGCTTTAGGAAACAAGTTGAAGATCAGAGTGGACTCCGTGCAGCTAGCCAAGCCCGCCGTGCCTCCTTCTGACAAGGTGTCGTTGGTGAGAAGAACCTACCCCAGTGAGTGCAGAGAGAGAATGACCACATACCGTTCCAAGCTCATGCTCAAGCTCACATGGTCCGTAAATGATGGTGACGAGGTGTCGGAAGTGCGTGAATGTGGACAGGTGCCCATTATGGTCAAGTCCAATAGATGCCACTTAGAGAAATTCTCTCCCAAAGAGTTGGTGGAGCACCGAGAAGAGTCCGATGAGCTTGGAGGGTACTTTATTGTGAACGGTATCGAGAAGCTCATTCGTATGTTGATTGTACAAAGAAGAAACCATCCCATGGCTTTGATCCGGCCTTCTTTTGCCAACAGAGGCGCTACCTACTCTAAATTCGGTGTGCAGATCAGATGTACGCGGCCCGACCAAACATCCCAGACAAACGTGTTGCACTACCTCAATGATGGTAACGTGACCTTTAGATTTTCTTGGAGAAAGAACGAGTACCTTGTTCCGGTGATGATGATCTTGAAGGCTTTGATCGAGACCAATGACCGTGAAATCTTCGACGGTATTATTGGTTCCGATACCTCCAACTCCTTTTTGACCGATCGTTTGGAGTTGCTCTTGCGTACCTACAAGCAGTACAACCTTTACTCCAAGAAAGAGACCTTGGCATACTTGGGTGACAAGTTCCGCGTTGCCTTTGGTGGTACCCCCGACAAATCCGATATCGAGATCGGTAAAGAGGTTTTGAACAGAATTGTGCTCGTCCATTTGCCAGACAATGCGGACAAATTCCGCATGTTGTTGTTCATGATCAGAAAGTTGTACACACTTGTTGCCGGAGACTGTGCCCCAGACAATCCAGATGCCACCCAACATCAAGAAGTTTTGTTGGGAGGTTTCTTGTATGGTATGATTATCAAAGAGAAGATTGATGAGTATTTGCAGAGCATACAACTCCAGATCAACTCTGATATAAACAGGGGCACTCGGGTCAACTTCTCCGACAGAAAGTACATGACCCGCTTGTTCATGAGAATCAACGAGAACATTGGTCAAAAGTTGCAGTACTTCTTGTCCACCGGTAACTTGGTTTCCCAATCTGGTTTGGATTTGCAACAAGTCTCCGGTTACACGGTTGTTGCCGAGAAGATCAACTTCCATCGTTTCATAGCCCATTTCAGAATGGTCCATAGAGGTTCTTTCTTCGCTGAGTTGAAGACTACCACCGTCAGAAAATTGTTACCCGAATCATGGGGTTTTTTGTGTCCTGTGCACACGCCCGATGGATCGCCCTGTGGTTTGTTGAATCACTTGTCACACAAGTGTAAGATTGCTACGCATGCTTCAGACGTTTCTAAAGTGCCAGAAGCTTTGGCCAGGTTGGGTGTTTCGCCAGCCCACACTTTTGCAGCCGGTCCTAACTTGTGCTGCGTCCAATTGGATGGTAGAATTGTTGGGTGGACTACACACGAACAAGGAAAACTTGTTGCTGATGCTTTGCGTGTTTGGAAGGTCCAAGGTGGTCACGGCTTGCCTCTCGATTTGGAAATCGGATACGTGCCTCCTTCTTCCAAGGGTCAATACCCCGGCTTGTACATCTTCGGAGGACACTCAAGAATGATGAGACCCACTAAATACTTGCCTTTAGAAAAAGAGGATATTGTTGGTCCTTTCGAGCAGGTTTACATGAACATTGCAGTGACCCCAGCTGAGATTGAGAAGAACAATCATACCCACGTGGAGTTTGCACCAACAAACATTTTATCGATTTTGGCCAACTTGACTCCATTCTCCGACTTCAACCAGTCCCCAAGAAACATGTACCAGTGTCAAATGGGTAAGCAAACCATGGGTACGCCAGGTGTGGCACTTGCCCATAGATCAGACAATAAGTTGTACCGGTTGCAAAGTGGACAGACGCCCATTGTCAAGGCCAACTTGTACGATGAGTATGGAATGGACAACTTCCCCAACGGTACCAATGCCGTTGTGGCCGTTATTTCTTACACTGGATACGATATGGACGATGCCATGATCATCAATAAGTCTGCAGACGAAAGAGGATTTGGCTACGGAAGTGTTCTTAAGGTGGAAAAGGTTGACTTAAGCATGAAGAGGAGAAGAGGAGAACCCATCACCGAGCATTTCGGTTTCGGACCTGATGAGTGGCCTCAAGAGTGGAAAGACAAGTTGGACGATGATGGGTTCCCTCTCATTGGTGTTAAGGTTGAAGAGGGAGACCCAATTGTAGCTTTCCACGACGACAGCACCGGCAAAACCAAAGTCAAGAGATACCATTCCAGTGAGCCAGCCTACATTGAAGAGGTGAAGCTTCTAGGAGACGATGCCGGAGACCAGGAATGTCAACAGATCACCATCAAATACAGAGTCACCAGAGCTCCTTTGATCGGAGACAAGTTCTCGTCCAGACACGGACAAAAGGGTGTTTGCTCGCGCAAGTGGCCTACCATCGACATGCCCTTCTCTGAGTCAGGTATGCAGCCTGATGTCATCATCAACCCCCACGCTTTCCCATCGCGGATGACCATTGGTATGTTCGTCGAGTCTCTTGCAGGAAAAGCAGGAGCGCTTCACGGAATGGCCCACGACGCCACGCCTTGGAAGTTCAGTGAAAGTGATACTCCGGCAGATTACTTTGGCGAGCAATTGAAAACCGCAGGTTACAACTACCACGGAAACGAACCCATGTACTCGGGTGCCACGGGTGAGGAGCTCAGAGCAGATATCTACATTGGAGTGGTGTACTATCAAAGATTGAGACATATGGTCAACGACAAGTTCCAGGTCAGATCCACGGGTCCGGTCAACTCGTTGATGATGCAACCCGTCAAGGGCCGTAAGAGAAACGGTGGTATTCGTGTGGGAGAGATGGAGAGAGATGCATTGATTGGTCACGGTACGTCATACTTGCTTCAGGACAGATTGTTGAACTCGTCCGATTACACGCAAACCCCCATCTGTCGGTCGTGTGGCTCTTTGCTAAATACTCAGCTGTCGGTGCCACGCATTGGATCCTTCTCCTCGGTGAGATGCCGTGCATGTTCGGAGAAGTTGGACGACTACATCAAGAAGGGCGTTTACGTCAACGAGGCCGACATCTGGGAGGACGGCCAGGGTGTGAAATTCGTGGGTGGTGAGGATACCACTAATGTGGCTATTCCTTTTGTCTTGAAGTACTTGGATTCCGAGTTGAATGCCATGGGTATCAAGTTGAAGTACAACGTCAAGCCAAACTAGCATAAGCTCTATGGAGCAATTGATCATATAAAGAAGTTACTTAAAGAGTCATAATAAAGAAGTTATTGAAAGACCTATCCATATGTAGATTGCCGCACTATGCTAATGTACTACTACTGTGCACTTTCTCCAGATACAATGACTAGAGGATGACCGTACAGACTATACCTAGCCCAGTACAGACTCAGTGAGAAGACACTCATGTAGACTAGACCTGCACTAGACTCAGAATTAGAACTATAGTATACTATAGTGTCATGGAGTACCATGGAGTAGTATCAGTGTAGTAACAGTGTAATACCAATGCACTCCGTAATTTATCAGTAGTTCTATGAATTCAAGGCTTCCTTAATTTTGTAATTGGTGCTATATAAATAACCTATTTTATAACTGAAAAAAAAGTGAGAAAAAAGTGTAGAAGAGGAGGGCGAGGAGAGGGCTTTATATAGAAATGGAATTGCAGCCACCACGCAGAATGAGACTGTACCTTAGTACTTCGTAATATATAGGTGGCAATCTACTGATGGTATAAATATTAATAAATTAAACTAATTTCGAACTGAATAGGACTCTATAATGGATCACTTCTTCTCCTTTTTTCCCTTCTTCTCCTTGGATCCCTTAGGCACTCTTGCCAACCAGTAGAAGAAACAGGTGAGCAAAATGTTGATCACAATGAAGGCAAAGAAGATACCCCAGTTTCTCCATCTTTGGCCGTAGTAAGAGTTGACACTGGCCAAGAACGTGTCGGTAGAGCTGATTTGACAGAAGCGACAGTTAGAAGACGCTTCTGGGTTGGTCAAGTATCCACCAGCAACACTAATGTATGACTCCATAAACTCAGCACACGTGTTTCCGGCAATTGGATCGAAGGTAACAAGCTCTCTTTCTGCACACACCACTTTGTTCTTAGCAACGGCAGTACTCAACATGGCTTGAATCAAGTATGTAAATGGGTTGCAGCGATACATGAAGATCCAGAAGCCTGGCAAAACATTGGGTCCGGCCAACACACCACAGAAGTTCAAGCACATGATGAACAACAAGTTAGCAAGGTTGGCAGCATTCTCGGCTAATTCAGTGAAGGAAATGCACAACTGCCCCATGGTGGATGTGAAGACAAAGAAACAAATAATCAAGAGCCACATGAAAACACCACGTCCATTGACTGCATCAGTCACTGCAGCATTCTCGTACAATCCAACGGGGTAGTACCAGCAGAAGAATGCCAAAGTACCAATGAGAATCTGGAAAGGAATCTCAACGGTGATTTGAGCAGTGATGAAAGCAAGCCAACTGAAGGTTCTGGATGGGGCTTCTCTGACCTCATAAATCTCTCTTTGCTTGACAAAGTATGGCAACATTTGTTGCACCAAGGTGTTAAAAGGCATGTAGAACATGAAAATCGAGAACATTTGATTTTGCAAGCCTTGCATGGAAGTACCTGCCTTGAAGAATGAGAAACCATTGAATAATGAAGATGAAACAACCAAAAAGACCTTGGCATAGATGTAACCTGGGGTTCTCCAGTATTGTTGGAAAGCTCTCTTAGTGACAATGAAGTATTGGCTGATGACAGAGGAGGCGTATTTGTTGCTTTCGCCCTCTTCCACCTCAGCTGGAATCTTCAGAAGCTCGTTTTCCATGTATTCCAATTCCTTTTGCATCTCTTGGTATTCCGAAGAGTTTCTCCAAACTTCAAAGTAGTCTTGGTTAGCGTGCGAACCTGGGGCAGCACCCACAACCTCCAACATCCACTCAGCTGGGTTAGCTTCTGGAGGACAAGGGTGGGCTCCGTATTTCTCGAAGTAGTTGATCAAGGTTTGCGAGTTTTCACCCAAGTCACCAAAGTAGGCGGTTCTACCACCCTTTTGCAAGAACAACAAACGGTCAAACTCTTTCATCAAAATGGCCGATGGCTGATGGATAGTACACAAGATAGCTTGTCCATGGTCAGCCAATTTTCTCATCAACTTACAGATAGACCAGGCAGTTTGCGAGTCCAAACCAGAAGTAGGCTCATCCAAGAAAAGCAACAACTTTGGCTTAGCAACCAACTCAACAGCAATGGTCAATCTCTTCCGTTGTTCGACGTTCAATCCTTCTCCGGCAACACCCACCAAGGCATCGGCGTAGACTCCCATATCCAACAAGTCGATCACATATTCCACATATTCGTCCTTCTCCTTCTTGGAAACACTCTTTGGTTGTCTCAAGTAGGCAGAGAAGGTCAAGGCTTCACGAACAGTAGATGTTGGCAAATGGATATCTTGTTGCTGGACGTAACCAATAGATCTTTGGAAAGAAGAACTCAAAGGCTTACCGTCGACCAATCTGGTTCCATCAGTGACGACACCAGTAGTAAGACGCTCCGACAAACAGTTCAACAAAGTAGTCTTACCAGCACCGGAAGCACCCATCAAGGCAGTAACTTGTCCTGGTTTCACCCAACCATCGATCTGGTTCAAAATGATTCTGTCCTCCTTCTTAATCTTCACAGAGTATGTCAAGTTTCTCCAATGAAAAATTCTAGACTGAGGAACTTCAACAGACAAACTAGAGCTTCCAGAAGATTTTTCTTTGGAACTTCCAGAAGACTTTTCTCTAGAGCTCTCGATAGCCTCATTTGTTCCAAGTTTTTCATTAGGAAGACCGTTTTCAAGATCATCAGCGATAGCCTTTCTCTGTTCACTCTCTTTCTTGACCTTCTTCAAAGAACCATGCAAGTAAAGAACAATTTCACCCTTTTGCATAGCACCTTTGTTGATTTCGGTCAAACCAATGTAGACACCCAAGAAAACAATGATGTAAGCAATGACAATACCAATGTTTCTCCACTTGTGAGAATTGTAGTACTCAAAGGACAATGCAATGTATCTTGTTCCACTGACAACAGACGAACCAGGAAGCGAGCCAACAGCGCTACACACGTTATTGGCACTAGCGGATGTATCATATCCATAACCACTTGGAATGTACTGACTGCACTCGAAGTCACGGCCGTGGAACTCATTCACCATCAAAGACTCGAAAACGTAGGAAACAGGATTGATGTACTGAATCCAACGAGACCAACCCAACATACTTGGCGTTGGAATGACGAAACCAGTGAAAATAACCATAGCCATCAAGATAACAGTTGCAGGAGTCATTGCACCAGCAATGGAGGTAGAAACTGCACCCAAGGATCTGAACATATGCGACATGCAAAGTGTACAGAGGTTACAGAACAACCAGTAAAAAAAGAATCTTCCTGGTTCTCTTCTGAAGTTCACCATAAAGTAAAATGCAAAGTTGAAAATCGTGGACATGGCAAGCTTGGTAGGCAACTCGGAAATGATGGATGCAAGGGCATCAGCAGACGGTCTGTACAATGCATATTTCTTGTGCTTTTCAACAATAGGACGAGCTTCGAACAAAGACATGATTTCCAACAAAGACGCAAATGCATTAAACAACACTGCAAAGAACATAGCTGCACCACGGTAGTAGAATTTTCCTGTCGTAGAATTAAGGTTGTAAAAGACAGATGACAAAATCAAACCCATGACACCCTGACCGAAAATGGAGAATAACGTAATCGAAGGGTCTCCTTTGACTCTTTTGAAATTTCTCTTTATAAGTAGGTTGACTTGCATAGCAAAGGAAATTGTGAAAGGAGAACGCTTAGAAACGTGGTCAGATTGTCTAGCAACGTGAGACTCGTAGTATGCCTCACGCTTGTGGCCGGCCTCTGCATCAGCCAAGTAGGTGTCGATGCCTTCGGTGAGTTTTTTGCATTCTGGAGAGTTTCTCCAGTACTCCGAGAACTCGTGGGCAGTTCTAGGAACCTTGTGCTCGTAGCCTGGGATGATGACTCTCTCGGCAGGATTGGTCAACGAAGTCAAGTAGTCAGCAGTAGTTTGACGTTGTGGACATTCGTATCCCATGTTGACGAAAAACTCCTTAGCAGCACTGGCCTTACCGAAGTAAATTTGGTAACCCTCGTAAAGAACAACCACATTGTCGAACAAGTCGTACGCATCTTGAGAACATTGGTAAATAGCAATCAATGGAGTTGCGTCCAAAATGGCAGCAGATGTCTTCAAAGCACGAATAAACTCCAAAGCAGTGGCAGCATCCAAACCTCTAGTGGCGTTATCCCAACATTGGATGTTGGCGCCAGATAAGGAGACCTCAGCAATGGAAACACGCTTTCTCTCACCACCGGAAACACCACGAACAAAATCGTTTCCGACATTGGTGTGTCTTGTGTGAGACAAACCGTAAGTGGCCATGTACACAGAGGCCATGTGCTGGGCGTGTTCGACTCTGGAAACAGGACCTCTGTTCTGGGGAGTTCTCATAGAAGCGGCAAACTCAAGGGTATCACCCACACTCAAGTGTGGGAAGTGAGTGTCGGTTTCTGCGGAGTAGACAACATCACCACGGTAATGTTGCTCGATTTCCTTTGGCGTAAGACCATCGTAAGAGATCTTGGACTCTTCACCAACATGGTAACCATAAGTGTTGCAGGCAATGGTCTTCAACAAAGTAGAACATCCGGAACCTGGACGACCGAGCACAACGGTGAGCTCACCAGGACGGAAGTAACCGTCCATTGGCTTCAAGATGTCGAAATACCTATTGGCATCACCTTTACGATATCCGTTCACAAAGTCGGCGGCATACTTGTAGAGACCATTTGTGACGGTAGGCTGATAGTCCGAGTCAGTGGCCAAACCGTAAGCTCTCAAGTTTCTGTAAGCCACACCCAATTTAGAAGGCTTGTAGTAATCGGGGTCTGAGTCCATCAATTTGCGCATGTTTTTGACCCAGAATTTGGCGTCGAAATCGTCGCTTTCGGGGTTCAAAGCGTCGGGAGCATCTGTAAAAGGAGCCACACCAGGAACCTCGGACATATGGGACAAATACTTCAACAAGTCCACGGAACTCTTTGTTTTGATACTGGCCGCATGGGAGGAATTGGTGTAAGTTCTGGCCAATTCTCTGATCTGATTATCATCTTGACCGCGATACTCGTTAACCGAGGCATCATCATCTAGTTGGTGATTAGGGTAAGTTTCTGGCACAGGTTCGGGACCGGTATACGTTTCCCCAGCGTCCCTGAATTTGTCACTGCCTATAGCAGAAACACTTCCTTCACGTTCGGACATAACTGAAGAGGAATAAGTAGAAAATTTTACAGGTCAATTCCGTGGGGGCAAGGGGCAATATAAATATCGCAAGAGTGAAATTGTTTCAGGTGCGGGTCGGAACCGGATGGGGTTCCGAAGCTTCGCCGCGCGGGTGCGGTATGCATCTCGTTCCGAATGCACTGTATTTGTCAGAGCTCGCGGACTTTAAAAGAAAGTAGACTTTTCCGATATTGCGCGGCTTAAGTCAGCTTCTTTGCTGGGCCCATGCGGAGCGATATGGAGCGTTAGGAGCATCCTTGAACCACAGCTATCTTTTGTAGAACGGATATAAGTGCGGATCCAAGCCCTTTTTGGATCCGTACCCACCGGCAACCTGCACACTGCTGGCTAGTGCGTGTTGATAGCACATGTCCCCAAGCTGTCAAAATTCACTCGAGTATGGCCTTCGCTAAAGTCGCCACTCGCGAATTCTTGGCCTGTACTTCCATGCTTGGCGGGCCCCAAATATTCCGTCGCCTTACGGGAACCCATTCCTGGAAAAAAAAGAAACCCGTCAAATGCTACCTATAAAAAGAAAGCCGTTGAACGTTAAATGGTTTTGGTGGAGATCAATTTTGTTTGGCAATGTGACTATGCCAATTGCAAAGCCACAATTTTTCTTTTTCTTTTTTGCGTGTGTGTGTATGTATGTGTGTAGTTTGTATTGTTTGTTCGTCCCCTCTGTACCCAGAATAGCGTTAGTTGCCGGGGGTGATTTTTTCGACTTCAATGTTATTGTTTTGCCGCGATGACGACGCCTGTTAACCTCTGTGGAGGTGAGCGGTCCCGATCCGCACATGCGTGAGAAACATTGAACCTATAAGGAACGCCCCCTCTGCAGTTCGACAAAGAGCGCACTCGTATGTATGACACAACAATGCTGTGCGAGAACGTAAAAGCGGATCACGGGCCAGACTGACTTATAATTTGCTCTCCAGCTACAATTCCTGTATTTATAGGGGATTAGGGATAGCCACAAGCACACGAACAAACACAAACACACAGACACTAGAACACGACACTAGAACACGACACTAGAGCACGACACTAGAACACGACACCAGAATACGACACTAGAACACGACTAATACACCAACACCGAATATTACCAACACCGAATATTACCAACATGCCACACCAACATGCCACACCAACATACATCTAACACTCTACTACCATACAACCACAGGACAATTTAACATTATTATGCAATATCTCGTATTTACCACATATTTTAACTAACACACTAGACTTACTAGAATTTATTAGACTTATATAGAATGTATCAGCTGTTATTTAGTGGTAGACTTTGACTGATTCCTATTTATAGACACTACGCACTAGAACAAACTACGC
The DNA here is from genome assembly GCA_002370835.1 of Metschnikowia continentalis. Taxonomy (NCBI): domain Eukaryota; kingdom Fungi; phylum Ascomycota; class Pichiomycetes; order Serinales; family Metschnikowiaceae; genus Metschnikowia; species Metschnikowia continentalis. Next base: position 55,018 of record NLAO01001958.1, on the reverse strand, counting down.
ACTCACTATTAGCTCTAGTTGTGGTTGGTAATATTGATAAAATCGATATCATAGCATCTATTTTTTACTTTACTGTGACATCGTCTAGGTTAGTAAGGGGATTGATATAATTGGTGGCTTGGAAAGTGGCATGTCAATATTGGTGGGGACTAGTGAAATTGGGTAGGTTGCTTATGCATTCCTCCATACCAGAGCCATGCGCATTGTGAGCAAATTTCAGAGCCCATATCCTCCGCTACTTGGTCACATGAAAGTGTAGTCAACATGATTGAATTATCATTGGAATGGGAGAGGTTTTGGCCACTGGTGTCTATATTGTGTTTACTTGTACTTGTGTTGACGTGTACTTGTCTTTACATATACTAGTGTTTACGTGTATAGATGTAGATCAGTGAGAAGATCAGTGAGCAAAGTCCAGAGGGTCTCGCATAGTCCAGGCCTAATGACGTCAGGAAAATAACTTTTCAAATGGTCAAAGTGATTATGCTCCTGTATGTAGTGCTTGTTTCTAATGCTTCGAATATAATGGATATGTGGATAATGCTTGGTATGTACTGCTGTGGAGTGCATGACTGGTACGTTGGGGTATAATAGTCCAGTACTGAAAGTACGGTGCTCATAACCTCCAGCATGGTCATATCCATATAGACTTTCAAAGCCGAGGATTCTATCTCAAAATTGACTCTATCTCGGAATTTACTCTATCTCAGATATCGTGTCTATCCCAAAAACTCTGTTTCAGAAGTTTATTTTGAAACTCAAGTCTATTCTCATTGTCGAAGTACTCTAATGTCGAAGTACTCTAAAGTCTGTTAGAGTTCTTGGCGCAAGCAGCCGGACGCGAAGAATAGCACACGTGACCGCTCGCGTGCCTCTCACGTGATAAAACATAAACACAAGGTCTTAGTAGCGCCCTTTTGATCTACATCTACCCTCCATGCCACCGAACCCCTCCCACGTTCTCTCCTTTGTGAAAAGCATATTAAGGGGCCCTTCTGGCCCTCCAACCGAATGTGACAATTGGTCCGATGATGGCGAGCAAGTGGCTTCCTCCTTCATCTCCAATCCCCAGGCTGACGCGCTATTCGTACTAGCGCATGGACACTCTTTCATCATCAAGCAACATTTACACCAGAGCAGTCTCGCTTTTGATCTCTTGATTGTTCTTGTCAAAAAAGAAGGCCTTGTCAACGAAAACGTGCCCTTTATTGCCCAGATCCAAGTGGTCAACATTCCTATTCCAAATCATGAGCCTGACAATGGTTCAAGTGTCGATTATGACTCCTACCAGCAACTCAAGGATCTTATTTCGCTTGCTATAGCGCCATACTTTGAATATATCGTGCAAGAGAACTCACTGGAGACTCCTAATTCAAGTTCCATCTCGGCTGCCAAGAAACGCTTCAATGAGCTCTCGCTTTCTTTGAAGTACTTAAAACATCGCCTCGAGGTGCCCGATTTACTTCTGTCAGTTCCTCAGAACTTGATGGACACACTCCAAAACCCGGATGCTCTGCAGGACTCGGGCATTGTGTCGGATACATCTGCTCTCAATGACTTGACCAAAACAGTCAATCTGTGGATTCGTCTGATCCAGTATGTGACTCGAATCTCCAAGACCTCCGATTCGGGTGAGTCGTTGCATGATGAGGCGCAATTCTGGTCTCTGCTTGAATCGGCATTGACTCGTATCCTTGAACAAACAAAGCAGCCAGAGGTAACTAATGCCATTGAAATCCTCAATGCTGCCAAACGGTTTCAGGTCACCATTGCCTTCCAGAACAACCTTGGAATATCCGAGAAATTGGAGGAGACCCAGACTTACACTTCATTATTCAGAGATCTTCCTATTATTGATTTGGTATTCAACAAGGACAATGTCCCTAGCGTGGCTCAGTTTGAGGACATCGTGGTGGTCTTTTTCACACACATGAAGAAATGGAAATGCCCCAGTTCATTTCCACTCCGAGGCATGATAGATTTGGTGGAGGTGATACTCAATGAGCTTGCTCAATTTCTCTGCAAGCTCATGACCAATGCAAACTCTACTGCCGATTCTGAAAACGACTTTAACCAGCTTTATCACGAGGATCTACCCAGACTCTTCTCCACCATCGACAACAACGTGAAGTTCATGGTTAATGTCATCCGTGAGCTTATGCGTAAGAGACAAGAGAAGTTCATGGCCGTGAAGATAGAACTGGCCTTACTTTCTAAATTAAGGGACCGCATTGAAAACATCAAGACAATTCGCCACAACTATAGTGAACTCGTCTACGCTTTGCACAAGTTTGAAGGAAACGAAAAGCACATCGAGGCAATTGCTTTAGCTTACAATAAGCATATTGCCCTCTCGTCACCATTCGACTTTTCCACCGAAGGCATGTCCGTTTGGAAGACCAATCACCAATCGTATCTAGATATACATTTAAGGATTCAAGATACAGTCCGTTCCATCATCAACAAAAACTTCGAAAGCTGCCAAATCTTCGCCGACTATTACTATTTATTCAGCAAGCTTAAAAGCAGAGGCTCCACTGACTCTTCCACCTTGATGAACTCATACATTGATGAAAAGCATAAACTCAATATCTTGGACAAAGCTTATACTGACATTCACAACTTGATTCTTCTTTTCAATGTTGATGACTATAGTATGACCACAAGACCAAATCTATGTCAGATTATCCGCTACGAAGAGAACCTTAGGAGTAAGCTCATCTTTTACTTGGTGAACCTTGAGAAGTTCTTGGGTGCAAATTGGAAACGATACTCTGTGGGCTCCAAGATAGAGTCCGAGGCAAATGCACAACTTAAGATATTGGACACGCAAGTTCACTTTACCGAGTGGGCAGAAGAAGCTTCCCAGGTTCTTGCTGCTTCTAAGGACCTGGATAGTCTTCTAGTCATTGACATGCAACCAGATACCGATGATGTTGGCTTGAGTGTCAACTATGATGACATGAAGTTTGAGAAGTTGCACGAGACCAAAGAACTAATCGGACTCGGGTTCAGTGTTCCTGCCAAACTCGTCATTGAAGTCGAGCGCACTAGAGTTTTGAAGCCTATAGTGCAGTCCTTTAATGAGCACATCCATTTGCTTACAGAGACTATTGCACTTAGAAATGATGTGCCCTTTGGCATGAAGTTTGGTTTCTTGATGGAAGGGCACGTCAGCGAAATCTTCTCTACGTTGAAAGATGTCATGGGTTTCACCTGGTCGCTGGTATCGTCAGAGATTAAACTTAGTGAAGTGGACGATTCGTACCTCGACTCCATTTCGTCAGAGAGTTCGAACATCAACCGCATAAATGTGCTCCAGAACCAGATCTACAACTTCCACGTGCAAATGAACTTTCTCCAAAAGCTACACATCCAATTGGTTGAGGACCTTTACCCCCAGATATTGGCTTGCTCTTTTTCCAAGGTTGCCGTGGAGCTGGTTATCAAATGCATCCAGCAGGCCGTTTCGGGTATAATCCGATCAGACTTGTGTGATTTGCCCCGCTTTGTGACTCTTGTTAATGAAGATATTCTCGAGATGTTGTGTCAGAAATGTTGCATTGAGCTTAATCGCTTGGAAAAACTCACCAAGACTGCTTCAGTCAACCGCAGTGATTCCAATACCCTCATAGGCTCACCATCAACGTTCCATGAGCTTACATTCAACGATACGGAAATCCTGATCAGTCCGTCTCTTGAAATGACTAAGCAAAATTTGTTTAGGTTTGTGGATGAAACATTGACAATAATTAATGGACAGAAAATGGTGACTTTGAAAGGTGAAACAAAGATGTTTTCGGTGGTGGATCTGTCCTTACTATCACTGACATTGTCTGCTACACTTTCAGCTATAGATGACCAACACACACTTGCCAAGGAGTATTTTGCTGAGTGGATGAAGATCGAAGAGCAGCTTAAGATGGGTCTCAATTTCGAGGACCAATTCAAGTCAAAACTGCTCTTGGACGGCATCACTTCCTCGCTTACTGATATGGAGGATCTTATGCAGAGACGCAAACTTCTTACCGACGGAAATGGGATTAAAGAAGTAGGCCTAATCAAGATCTCGTTCGTACAGATCCAACCGAAAGTGCAGGCCTTAATACAGCTGAGTCTAGTTGATGCTTTGAACAGCTTCCGAGGAAAGATCCAGGAGATAATATCAAAAGTGTCCAATGATTTGAACTCCGCTCAAATCTCCCTCCTGGGAAACCTTGACTTTGCTGGAAACTCGCCAAACGTCTTGAAAAAAGTCAGTGATGTTCTCAGGTTCCAATCGATGTATCCAGAATGGCAAAAGATCGTCCAATTACTCTTTGCTTGTCAACAGACCCTTTCAAAACTGAGATCCACGCTACCTGAGAATTGGCTTTATGTTGAGCAACTCGAAAATCAGCTCCAGAATATTGACAGTATTTTGGTAAAGAAATTGGAACAAATTACCACCAACCTTGAGTCCCTAACGCTTATCTATAAGGCTGAGTATGCCCGAATCACTGAGGAAAATACTCAGTTGGAGTTGGAATGGGAAAACAAAAAGCCAATTTCTCCTTCGTTAGAGCCACCATCTGCATTGGCTATTTTGGCCCGGTTCCAGTCGCTGTTCAATCATATCAGTCTTCAATTGAAACTGTTGTTTGAATTACAAAAGATCCTCCATGTGTCCCCGGAAACAAGTGTGTCTGTATCCAAAATAGAGGACGAACTACAAGAACTCAAATTTGTGTGGACATCTTTGCGGGACTTGTGGACAATGCTTGAAATGGTCAAGAAACAGAAGTGGAAAGATGTTAGTCCTCGTGCCCTTAAGCAAGGTTTAGAAAATATCGTGGCCGAAATGAAAAAGTGTCCAATTTCTGTTCGCCAGTACTCGGCCTTTGAAACTCTACAAGGACTGGTCAAACAGAATCTCAAGGATTTCGGCATGATATCCGAACTTAAAAGCGAATCAGTGAAAGAGCGCCATTTGGAACAAGTAATGGAAATCACTGGATCGAAGAACAAGAAAGCCGCTACTTTATTGGTGGGAGATGTGATTGGCATCAATCTCAAGATGCACGAGGCAAATATTCGTGCTATTCTAGAACAAGCACATGCTGAGCAGCTTGTCCAATCAAGTCTTGCCAGTATTGAACAAGAGTGGTCGATGGTTGTGTTTGAGTTGTTCAGTTATGCTGGAAAGTGCAGGTTAGTGAAGAACTGGAAAGTGTTGTATGATCAATGTGAAACTAATTTGTCTACATTGAACAGCATCGAAAGGTCTAGTCTACATAACCACTTGGAAAGAGAACGCCAGGATCTTGAAAGCAGACTCAACGACTTCAAAAGCATTCTCGATGTGTGGATCGAGGTTCAAAGACAATGGATCTATCTCGACGGAGTGTTTGCTCCCCACAGTCAAATAAAGGCATCTCTTCCCTTGGAAGCCACCCGACTCAACAACATTTCTATTGAGTTTATGTCTTTGAACAAAAGACTCACCAGTTGCAAAACGGCTCTAGGTATACTTTCCATCAAGGGCAGTCTTAGGGCTATGACCAAAATCTCAGAGTCCTTGAACAAGACCGTCAAGGGATTGACAGATTACTTGGACAGGCAACGACACAAATTCGCTCGACTTTTCTTCATTGGTAACGAAGATTTCCTTGAGCTTCTTGGAAGCGGAACAAATGTGGTATCCATCAACAAACACATCAAGCTGATGTTCACGGGTATAAAGTCTATTATCATCGACAAAGACTCGTCTTGCATTGTGGGATTTATGAGTCCACAAGGCGAAGTGGTGAATCTTCTCACTCCAGTTTCGCTCATCAAGTTCCGTGACTTGACCAGCTGGTTACAAGTCTTTGAAAACGAGATAAAACTCACATTATCCGAGAACATCTGCAAATCGGTGCTGGATGTAACAAAGCTCGACATACACAAGGACGCATCCGAAGCCATCAACAATCTTTTGAAGCTATACCCTGCACAAGCACTCATTGTGGCATTTCAAGTGTTTTTTTCCGAGAGTCTCAAGAAATCATTTGAAAGCAATGAATACAAAGTCGCTCTTGATTACTACGACAGCTGTATCAAAGCATTGACTGCACTGGCTTCCGTATCAGTCAATTCTTTGCATGTGAGCAAATTGAGATCGCTTTTGGTGGAAGTAATCATCTACAAAGAAACCTTGCAGAAGATGTCGGAAGCAGTGCAGTCTGAGAAAAGCCGGATCTTCCATTCGCAACTTCTATACCGATGTGATGAGACATCAAAGGATCCTTTGGACAGACTTTATGTGGTTCAAGGACGGTCAGAATTGAAGTACGGGTTTGAGTATCAGGGTGTGACCGAACGGTTGGCCGTGACTCCTTTGGTTACTGATTGCTTCCTTGCAATGACTCAGGCAATTGCCCAAAAGCAAGGAGGTTCGCCTTTTGGACCAGCAGGAACAGGAAAAACCGAGTGTATTAAAGCATTGGGCCAGAACTTGGGCCGCATGGTCTTGGTGTTCAATTGTGATGATAGTTTTGACTTCCAGTCCATGGGCCGTATTCTTCTTGGAATTTGCCAAGTTGGCTGTTGGGGCTGTTTTGACGAGTTCAATCGTCTCGAAACGAGGATATTGAGTACGCTCTCTTCTCAAGTTGAAAATGTTGAGTATGGCTTGAGATCATCTGAGTTGGTGGAGATTTCGGGAAAGAAAATCCTCGTCAATCAAAACACTGGTATGTTCATCACCATGAACCCTGGTTACGTTGGAAGAAATGAGCTCCCGGAAAACTTGAAGAAGCACTTCAGAGGATTTTCAATGGATCGGCCCGACGAATTAAAGATTGCTCAAGTCATCTTGTCTTCACATGGCTTCGTGTATTCGGAGGAATTGGCTAATATCGTGATTCCCTTTTTCACCGAGCTCAAGCAAAGTGTCACGAAACAACGTCATTACGATTTTGGCCTAAGGGCTTTGAAAACTGTTTTAAGGAGAGCTGGGTATATGCGGAAAGAAGGCCTAGACTCGGCGGACCAATCCGAATTGCGCTCTTTTGAGCTTGAAATCTTTTCTTCTTGCTTGGACGAGGCTGTTCTTCCCCAATTGGTCGACTATGACTGCACGCTATTCCAAAGCTTGAGATCCAAGTACTTTGGAGTGACACCAAAGGAAAAACACGAAGAAATGGTTTTCAGAGACCTTATCAAAAAGCGTGCAATTTCAAAGGGACTAGATGCCACAGAGGAGCTCTTGAAGAAGGCAAAGCAGCTCCACCAAATCCAACAGTCCCACCATGGGTTTATGCTCGTGGGTAAATCTGGAAGTGGAAAGTCCTTGACCCTCAATTTGGTTCTAGATGCCTTGGAAGACCTTGACAATACTAGATGTGAAAAGTTCACCATTGATAGTAAAGTCATGTCCAAGGACAAATTGTTTGGCAGCTTGGATGCCATAACGAGGGATTGGAACGACGGGCTTTTCACCAAGATCTTAAGAGGCATTATCGCAGACTTGAAAGGAGAAATGCTGAAGAAAACATGGATTGTTTTTGATGGTGATGTCGATCCTGAGTGGGCAGAGAATTTGAACAGTTTATTGGATGATAACAAGATCTTGACTTTGCCCAATGGAGAACGTCTAGAACTCCCCGAAAACGTCAAGATTGTTTTCGAGGTCACAAGTCTAGAGTACGTGACACCTGCCACGGTGAGTAGGTGTGGTATGGTGTGGTTTGATATCTCTTCGGTCTCTTGCTCGTCACTTTGGCGTCATGAGTTGCACCTGGTGGGCGAAGCTCTTCAGACTTCCAAGGAATTTAATGACTATTCTCAGGATAAGGCGTGGGCCGAGATTACATCAGCAGCACTTTCATTCAATGTGGACACTCAGCTTGACCAAATCGGCCAGTTTGCATCCAGCATCTATCATATCATGGCCTTCAACCACAACTATGCCATTTCGTCGTTCTTTACCTACTTCCATATCCACTGCTCGAAGTTGCTTGCAGTCAAGACGGAACTCTCCGCCAATCTCGAGGTGTTTGTCAAGAAAGCTTTCTTCTTGTCGTTCATCTGGGGATATGCTGGTGACAGTGACTATGCAGGGAGAGAAAAGTTACGAGAGTTTCTTTCGTCAATTGACTTCTTTGTGGATCTAGAAGTGCCTCAAAACATCACAAAGACAAAGTTGTCGTTACCTGATTTCGAATGGACAGCCTGGTCGGACCAAGTGGAGTATGTGGATCTAGAACCCCACGAAGTCTTGGACCCAGGAATCATTGTGCCTACAGTGGACACGGTGATCCATGAGTCGTTGGTGCGTGATATCGTGAACAAGCACTCGCCTTTGATTATGTGTGGACCTCCGGGATCAGGAAAAACAATGACGTTGCTTAAAGCTTTGAGAGACTCGCCGGACCTTGATGCTACACCCATCAATTTCTCCAAGGATACCACTCCGGAAGTGTTACTTGCCACTTTGGAGCAGCACTGTGAATACAAGGTCTCTAATTCAGGTATCATTCTCACGCCCAAAATCAATGGCAAGTGGGTTGTTGTTTTCTGTGACGAAATCAATTTGCCCTCAGTCGACAACTATGGCACCCAGAGAGTCGTGTCTTTTATGAGACAATTGATAGAACATGGTGGGTTCTGGAGGTCCAAGGATTTCACATGGGTCAACCTTCACAACGTCCAATTTGTTGGGGCCTGTAATGACCCTAATGATCCGGGCAGAAACAAGTTGGATGATCGGTTTTTGCGTCACTCGGCCGTGGTTATGGTTGATTACCCTGGGCCAGAATCTATGAAAACCATCTATCTGACGTTCAACTCTGCAATCTTGAAATGTGCACCTGAAATCAGGAGCTTCGCCAACGACTTGACCGATGCCATGTTGCAAGTCTATGAACAGACAAAGATCCGACTCAACTCCTGCAAAATGAGCCACTACGTCTACTCTCCTAGAGAGCTCACCAGGTGGTGTAGAGGAATATTAGAGACCGTCATGTCCGTCGCCTACCGCAGTGTACCAGAATTAATTCGCTTGTGGTACCATGAAGGTTTGAGGTTGTTCTACGATCGTCTAGTGGATAGTGACGATAAGGTGTGGAGCAAAGAGCTCTTCAAGGAAGTTGCAGCCAAGACATTCCCCAATATGGACTTGCGATCCGCTCTACAAGAGCCAGTTCTATACTCCAAATGGATCTCGGGAGAGTATGAGTCTGTGGAGGAAGATGTATTGAAACGCTTCGTCAAGGAACGGCTAAGAGTCTTCAGCGAAGAGGAATCGGAAGTGGACTTGATTCTTTTCGGAGACATGTTGGATCATGCGCTCAGAATTGACCGTGTCTTGAGACAGCACCAGGGCCATATGATCTTGGTTGGTCCCCATACAAGTGGAAAGAGTACGTTGACCAAGTTTGTGGCTTGGATGAACGGCTTAAGTCTTGTACAGTTACGGACTCATGCAGGATTCACCATTAAAGAATTCGAGGTGACCTTGAGAGATATTCTACTCCGATGTGCTAAGGGAGAGCAGATGTGTTTCTTGATTGACGAGTCCAACATCATGGAGACTTCTTTCATCGAAAGAATGAACACTCTTCTCGCCAACTCCGAGATTCCGGGTCTTTTTGAAGGAGAGGATTTGGAGAACCTCAACAAAGTGTGTGCTTCTGAATCGGCTTCTCTGGGTTACGTTTTCGATACTGATGACGAGTTGAACGACTGGTTTATCCAGCAAATCTCCGAGAACCTCCACGTGGTGTTCACCATGAGCGGACTCGAAAACGAGAACAACCCTCAGATCAACTCTTCGCCTGCTTTGTTCAATCGGTGTGTGCTCAGTTGGATGGGCGATTGGGAGCTCGGATCCCTATCAAAAGTGTGTGAACATTTCATAAGAGATATCCCCGCAGACCAATCGAACTATGCGGTTCCATCTTCAGTGGTACCATTCTCCAACCGGCCGCTCAACAATTTGAAGGACTCTATAGTCGATTTGTTCACCTGGATTCATTCTTCTAAATTGGAAAACCAATGTGAAACCTATCCAATGCAGTTTCTCGACTTCAACAGGCTCTTTGTTAAACTCCACACCAAATGTCTTTCTGAACTCGAAGATAACCAGAGACACACCAATGCAGGGTTGGACAAATTGAGAGAAACCGTCTTCCAGGTCAGTGAGATGAAGAAGATCATGTCGGAGAAGCAGGTTCATTTGCAGAAGAAGGACGATGAAGCCAAGCAAATGTTGAATAAGATGATTGTGCAGCAAAACGAAGCTGAAAGGAAACGAGAGTTTTCGGTTGCAACGCAAGTTGAGTTGGAGAAACAAGAGGTGGAGATCAACTCCCGCAGAAGTCTTGCTATGAAAGAACTCCAGCTTGCTGAGCCAGCTGTCCTTGAAGCTCAACGAGGAGTCCAGAACATCAAGAAACAGCATCTTACTGAAATGAGAAGTATGGCCAATCCCCCAGCATCCATCAAAATGGCCATGGAATCCGTCTGTGTGTTGTTAGGGTACCAGGTATCATCTTGGAGAGATGTACAGTTGATCGTCAGGAAAGACGACTTCATATACAGCATTGTCACTTTTGAAAGTGAAACACACTTGACTCCCGAGAGACGCAAGTACATGGAAACCACATACTTGGCCCGCCCAGACTATAACTACGAGACGATCGATCGAGCAAGTAAAGCTTGTGGCCCATTGTTTTTATGGGTGACGGCTCAGTTGAAGTATTCTACGATTTTAGAGAAGATTGGGCCTTTGCGAGAAGAAGTTGACCGTCTCGAAGCTTCCGCAAACAGATCTAGAGCCCAACTTATAGCCATTGCTCAGATGATTGAAGAATTGGCCCTGAGCATTGAGACATACAAAACCGAGTACAGTGAGTTGATCCGAGAGACGGAGAAAGTCAAGACGGAGATGACACAGATCGAAGCGAAGGTGGAGCGGAGCATGAAGTTGATCGAGAACTTGACCAAGGAGAGAAAGAGATGGCAAGCCAGCATTGAAAACTTCCAGTCAGGCAAGCAAAAGCTTGTGGGTAATGCCATTCTTGGAGCAGCCTTTGCAGTCTACTGCGGAGGTCTTTCACAAGGTGTTAGAGAAAGCATGCTTCAAAGCTGGAAAGAAAAGTTGACCCTTTACGATATCAAGTTCGACTCCTCCTTGGCAATCAGCTCGTTGCTCACTAGTACGGATGAGAAAGCTGCGTGGATCAAAGCAGGGTTGCTGAGCGATCAATTGTTCGTGGATAACTTTTCAATTGGTGCCTGGAGTGGAGTCAAATATATTGTGGATCCTTCAGGAAGCATCATCGATACTCTCCAGGGAGCTCTACTTCCCAACAAGCTCATAGTGACCAGCTTTCTCTACAGCCAGTTTGTGAAGGTGGTTGAAGATGCTTTGAGATTTGGAGGCACGGTCTTGATCCAAAACGCCGAGGCCTACGACTCGATTCTTGATTCCGTCATACGAAACGAGGTGTTCCGTATGGGAGGCCGGAAAACAATTCAGTTTGGAGGCAAGTCGCTTGTGCTTCTGGATGACTTCAAGTTGATCTTGTTCACTAAAGACTCGAAGCTGAGTATTCCGTCCTTCCTCAAGTCCCGGACTACAGTGCTCAACTTCTCTATCACCCGAAGCAATATCGAAAACCGCATCCTTGACCTCTCTCTAGAGCATTCCAAACCAGACTTGTTTGCACAGAAAAACGAGATAGTGTCTTTGCAAAGTGTCTACCATGTTCGGTTGCTCAAGTTACGCAAGGAGCTCCTCTTTGCATTGAACGATGTCAAGGGAACCATTTTGGATAACGACGACTTCATCAAGTCGTTGGAGTTGCTCGAGACCGAATCCTCGGAGATCGACGAGAAAATGGCTCACAGTGAGCTGGTTATGGTGACCGTGGACAAGTCTAGGTTGAAACATGCCATGGTGGCCTTGCATGTCCAGAATGTCTATGACATCATGATGAGCTTCTCCAAGAAAAATGCCTTCTACAACTTTCCTTTAGGAGATATCATTGATATATTCGTGGAAGTATTTGAGAACCGGGGTGCATTGGAACCTCAAGACCTCGCTGCAGTTCTTTACCGACGCTTTTACACGATGTTCTCGCCCTCTTTGAGGAATTTGGACAAGGTTTGTTTCGAGCTTTGTTTGGTGACATCTTTCCATGCAGTTGAGATTGGGGACCAATACATTGAAGTTTACTCGGGTCTTTTGAAGTGCATCACACAGAATACACTAGAAAAAGACCTTCCAGGCATTCTACTCAGGTTGATACCAAGCATTAAACAGGGTGATATCAAGCAAATTTGGGAGTCGGTTAAGGAGAACAAAGATGATCGGTATGTACAGGTCTTGGGTTCGTTCATTGAGAAGGCTTTCATAAGCGCTTCTCCCAGTTTGAACGAAGCTATAGGAGACTATACCAAAACGCTCTTTGAAGCCAGCTCAAGAGACTTTGATTTCGATCAATGGGCGCATTACCGAACCTCGCCGATCTTGTTTTGCACCTCCGAACACTACGATGTCTCGTACCGCATGCACCAGAGTGCTAAGGCTGTCAATGTCGATTTGGTGGAGGCTTCCATGGGTACCAGAGAAGGTATAGAGCTCGCAGATAAGCTAATTGAGCAGGGAATGGCCAAGGGAACGTGGGTATTGATTGAAAATATCCAGTTCTCCACCACCTGGCTTACGCAATTAGCCCCACGGCTCGAAACAAAGGTCCCTCACAAGAAGTTCCGCCTCTTCCTCACCTGCGCCTTGAACTCCAAAGCCATTCCTACGGGTATCCTAGATTTGGCCCGGGTCTTGACCATCGAAACTCAACCTCCTTGGAAGAGCATGTTACGTGATACATTTAGCATGTTGGTGGAAGACGTGAGTGATACCATCCAATTGCACTTGTTCTTCATCTTGGCATGGTTCCACACCACCATCTTGGAGCGCCTCAAGTACACACCATTGGGCTTCAAGCACCGCTACGATTTTAGTGAGTCCGACGTGACTGCTGCTGCTTTTGTCTTGAGACAAGTGCTCCAGGATATGAAAAAGGAAAACGTTGTCCAACGCCAGATCCCATGGTCGGAGATAGCTCACCGCATAGGAGGCATTATCTACGGAGGAAAGATCCCAGATCCCGAAGATTCAAGGTTCTGTATCGACTTGGCTGTGCGGCTCTTTGCACCCGAGTCTTTCGATGGTGATTTCATCTTGTCCAATAATCCGGTTGCAGCCAAGGCTGGCTTAAAGATAAGTCTTCCTGATGCTACGACTCGTGAAGAGTATAGGACCTGGATCGAGGAGTTTTCATGTGAAGACACCATGATGATGGCCGGCTTACCTAAAGAGGTTCGGGGCGATTTGAAGGAGAAAGAGGCTACAGCTATCGCTAGTGAGGCCCTCGCTATCATACAAGAGTCAGTCTACGCCAAGTGAAGTGTTGCAATATACAAACAAAATTGAATGGATAATTATACATAGATCATTTTCATTGATGCTTCTTATTAAGAGTTATACACATAGCGCACGCATTTACTCGTCGTCTTCCAAGGTTTGAGCGGCAATACGGTCCAAGTCTCTTTGACCGTTCTCGGAGATTCTTCTACCACCCTTTGGGGAGATCTCAAGCACACCGATCTTCTCCAAAGCTTGCATCACCTTTCTGTTGATGGAGCCGGAGGCGTCAACGTGCTTGTGTGGTCTGAAACCTCTGTTGATGGAACCACCGTATAACTTGTTCAACTTACCGACACCGACGGACTTTCTCAAGTACACCTGTCTGGCAGCAGAAGCGGCTCTCTTGTAAAACCAAGTCTCGGACTCTTGTGGAGGCAATTCGTTACCGGCGGAGGTCTTGACAAGCTCAACGTAACCTGGAACTTCCAACTTACCTTGACGTTGCAAGAATTGCGCGTAGGCGTTGATGAAGTCTTGAGCTGGAACGTCTCTGGTTTGTTAGTATAAAGTTTACAAAGCAATGATGCTGGGCCTTGTCACTATCATGTTGACACAGATTCATGTCTGGGTTCATATCTCGATATCGTTGTATTTTGTTGTTTGGTTCAAAATTTCTGGGTCAGAGGTCAACTTGAGATTATGTGTGATGATGAAGTCGGGATAAGGACATCAAAGTCCAGAGCCTGTTGGTAGACATGATTAGGCAATCAGGGAGTTTGTCTGTTCATGAAGGATCTGGCATCGTGTTTAATGTGTATTAGACATACCTAACGGAAACACCTGGCATCTTGTCTAAAGTGATATGGGGAGTGAGGTTAGTTCAAAATTTTCTTTCATTTTTTGGTGAGTGAGAATTTTCCGGCCCTGCATGTATGCGCGCGACAAGAGCAGTCCCACTGATCACGTGTACATACTGCACGAAATGATTTCCCCAGCAAATCAATCAATACTCTCGGCCAAGGTATTTTCTGCAGATTTAATCTTTTAATATCTTTTAAATTAAACTTTTTATCTAATATATCTTGAAAACATTTAGACTAATAGAGGTTATTGGTGAAGATACTGATTATGTTAGGTCTTGTCCTGCATAAAGAGTGTTCGTGGCCTCCTCGCGTTCCAGGTCTACAGCCTCAAGTGCGTGACCGCGCCAGTCCCATGCTCTCTATATGACCCATGCCAGGACTACCACTATGGCCATGATTAGACGAAATTTAGGTTTCTCCCATGACTTCATTTTCAGGCCATGATTTTCCTTCTCATAAATCAGGTAGAATTTGATCCAGCAGATATAAAGATAGTACTAAAGTACGGTACTTTGGGCAGTAGTAGAGTTTAGTATGTAGTGTTTAGTGGGTGTAGCTCAGTGGACAGTGAGTAATGAGTGGTCAGTGAGTGTGCGGAGTGTAAGACAAGACCACCAGGCAGTGCGCTTCTATAGTAAAGCTTCGGTTGCTGGAGAAAACGTAGAGGCAGAAATGTGGTGGTTACATAAGAGTACGAAGTGACCTTACATGGGATAGCCATTTGTTAGTATCCAGATTCTCCAACAGTGTGTAGTATAGTACTACAGTATAAAGTGAAGTGGTATACTCAGTGATGGAATGGTACAGTATAGTATTACTTGAAGTAGAGTGGTAGTAGAACCTTAGATTACTGGTAATACATTATCATTCAAATAGAGTAGATAAAGGTGGTGAGTGATACACTATATTAGAGTAGATAATAGTAGTCGGTATTTCTACGAGTAGTCGGTGATTTGGAGTGCAGTAGCAGTATACATGTCTCATTTTAGTAGTATATTACTGTAGTAACTGGAATAGAGCTAGGACTGGCAAAGTAGCATCTAGTAGTACTGTTGTACTGCTGTACTGTTGTACTGCTGTACTGTAGTACTTCAGTAGAGCTAAGTCGACCTACAAGGTACCATAGAGTGTAGGAGTACAGCAAAGTAGTAGAGTGATGGATCAGAGTAATGGAGTGAGTAATGGAGTGAGTAATGGAGTGAGTGATGGAGTGAGTGATGGAGTGAGTGATGGAGTGAGTGATGGAGTGAGTGATGAAGTACAATGATGTAATAGTATGGAAGTTCGACTTTGGAGTCTAGAGCAGTTGAGTAGTTACGGTAATGTAGAGTAGAGTAGAGTAAAGTAGTACTGTGGAGTGATATTGTAGTACTGAGTATGGAGGAAAATCTGGACTTCCGATGATATGTAGCCCACCTTTAAGGTGGAATTTTTATAAAGGGTGTTCGAGGCTTATTTGGTTTGTCAGTGTATTTCTTTCCTTCTACTATCAAGCATCTACACTACACTACACTACAACATTATAGTACTACTATACACTACAACATTATAGTACTACTATACACTACGCTATATTACAACTATAACTGTCATGTAGGTATAACAATGTATTAGTGGTATTTACTGTACATATATGGTTAATCTACCTGGGTAGCCTGAATGGTGTATTTCTAGCTCGTTTGTCCGCAGTCTAGAGTCTCTAGTGTAGAAACCCTCGGTCGCTCTCGTAAAAAAATGGCCTCGCATCTTGTCAAATTGTGTTTCCATCTTAGGAATTCAATTTAATATAGATTACTATTTTTTTTGATGTTTTAAAAATTGTACTTGAACATAGATATTCGTACAAATAACTTCATTGTATAAATTTCTAATCTGGATTTATGGTAGTCTATTTTATTTATTTGGAGAGAACGTCTAGGTTTTTGGAACTTTGACTGGGGAGGTGTGATGAAGTGCGAACAGTGTATACATACGGAGTTAATTAAAAGAATAAGAAGAATTAAAAGGGAATGAAAGGAAAAGTTTTCAGATTTTTTTTACTTCAAGAGAAATCATGAAATTGTATGAAATGTGGTTAAATGTGATATAGAATTTTTTTTAATTAGTGGTACAGAAAATGGTGTAAGAAGTGCTACAAGAGCTTTTTAGTACATGGACCAGTACCAGTGCTGCTCAGTACTGTGAGTGGTATATAGTGCCATGTATACTATAAGACAACCGCCTAAAAAATGGACCTAAAAGTAATCTAAGAATAACACTATTAAGTACTAAGTGCTATGTACTAAGTGCTAAGTGTAAAGTGTAAAGTGCTGGTACTAAGTGTTAAGTGCTTGGTGCCATGTATAAAGTGCTAGATGCTGGGCTATACCGATGTACACTGCAAATAGTTGGAACTACATTACCAAAGTTCCCAAGATCGATGTTGGGCTATAGAAGACCTTTATGAGATAGATATGATTGCCAAAGATTCGAGTAAGTTTGGCTGAATAGGCTAATGGAAATCGTTGTTAATCTTTGACAGTAAGGCTTAGATTACTACTGCGACGCACCAGATGAAGCCGTCAGTAATTAAGTAAAAAACTGCTTAGATTCCAATCAGGAGTACTGACTACACTTAAATGAATGACTTATTCTACATTGAAATGACCGACCAATTGCATTCGCATATTACAATTATAGAAGTTTCGTACATACAAGTTCGCAGATCTAATTGCTTAGACCTTGAAACCTCTGGAGTTTCTTCTACCTCTGGCTTTCTCGAACTTTCTTCCCTTGGAGATGATTCTTGGAGCCTTGTTCTTGTTAGGACCGAAGCCAAAGTGTCTGACGGCTTGTCTAGCGTTTCTGGAACCTCTGAGGATGATGGTGTTCTCACCCTGTGGGGATCTCAAAGCCAACTGGTCCAAGGTGATGGCCTCACCACCGGCCTTGGTGATTCTAGCTCTGGCGCTGTCGGTGAACTTCAAGGCAGCGACGGTGACCTTTGGAACCTCGAGCAACTTGATGTCGTTGGTGACGGTACCAACAATGACGACGGTCTTACCCTCGGCATCCTGCTTCTTAGCAGCCTTGGTGATCTTAGCCAAAGACACTGGTGGCTTGTTGGTCTTGGACAAGAACAAAGATCTCAAGATGATCTTGTTGAACTTGGCGTCGGTACGACCTATTAGTTAGTATATACTCTTCTGCTCGATTGGTCGCACAAAATGTACTCGCAGAATCCACTCTCTAGTAAGCGACATCTAGACAAATATTCTTGAAAAAAATCGGCTAGAAAATTCGCTCTAGGAGGGGAAGCAGCCAATGCTGGCGCGCACAGCTGCTTCTTGGGAACTTCGACTAGTACCAAGGTCCAGCCCTGGTAGTCGGATCCTGTATACTCCCCAGTGCCAATTAAGGTCTGGACGGAATATTCCTGATGGTAGTAAACTTTTGAATAGTCAAGGCTTTGGGCCACGGCAAAAGAATGCTTTCAAGTCGGCTAAGGGGCTTTCTAGTCAGCTGGACGCATCGGGTGATCTTGCGCAAATATGCGTGTTCCCTTGAGTTTCTGTGGGTTTCCCAGATTCTGGGTGTTCCCGTGAGTTTCTGTGGTGATCGAGAGGAATCAAACTTCGATATACATACGAGCCAAGTAGGTGTACAACTTAACCAAGACACCCAAGTAGACGTTGTCGGACTTTGGGGCGGTTCTGTTGGAAGTTCTGACGTGCTGCTTCTTGGTGTGGTCTTTACCCATTGTGACGTGTGAAGAGAAGTTGACTTAGGAGAAATTTTTCCACTCGTTTTTTCGAGCAGTAGGTGCGGGAAGCGCACTGCGATGTGGCCGTGTGCAGGTGTTAGGGCACGAGCCCTATATACTCGGTCACGTGTGTAATGGACACATGTACATCCCCCACATTTACTTGTGCTTTGGTGTTCAGTGGGGGTACGTGTAAAATTCGATTTGGCTCTATGTATGCTATGGTGGATATATTTTCGGTCTCCTTTGGCCTTCTCTCGTTGGACTTCTTTATGCAGCAGTGCTTCTGCTATAGTGCTTCTACTACATTAACATCTTAACTGTGCGTTATTCGCGCATTAGACTTGATACTATATCGCAGTGATAAGTATCAAGCGATACCTACTAATGAGGCATTTCGGTACATCTTCAAGGCGTCATGCCGGAAGAATATTCCCTGCCCTTAAAACTCTGGAGCAGATCGCCTCATATATAAACACCTCGCATGGAAGTCTCCGTGACTTGATGCCCAAACCTGGCAATCATGTGGACAGTGCTACCGTCCGCAAGATGCTCCAATTGTCTGGATTCGAGACGGAAATCACCAAGGAAATCGAGCAAAAGTGGACTAATGCTTTGAACACGCAGGTCGGGTTCATTAACCATTTAGACAATGGATATGGTGAGTCCAAAACAAATGCCTCTGTATTTAGGCCCATAAGCTCCGATCACAGTCCGCCAAAACCACTTAAACTAGCTGATTTGCAAAAACTGGTGGAAGAGTACCAGGAGGTCCAATCCGAGCCCTGGGATTCCCGTGCATACATCAAAGACACTGTCAAACTATAGTCTGTTAATGTGTGTGCTACTATGTCAGAGTATGCAGGCTAGTAGCGGGGCACTCTGGAATCCATGGCCATTCGGTCGGGCACGTCCAATTCAAATAAATTGTGCAATTTGGCCTTCAAGTCAGTGAGTGTCTTGGTTCCCTTGGAGATAGAATCTACGCTGGACCCTTTGGGGTACGAGATGTAGACTCTCACCTGGAAAGTATTGGACAAGTCCAAGACCTGGAGTTTGATCTTGGTTTCCTGGGCCTCGGCAGCATCGTCAGTCACAAAAACCTTGAAGATCTCAATGACCACGTCGCCGTGGAAAAAACGCACGCCTTTGAGCCAATACTGGTTGACCACTCCATAGCCAAGGTCCTCTATGAACTGGAGGAACGAGTCCTTGCTTTTGGGCACCGTGGTTTTTGCTTCAGCTTTGGTTTCTTCAGCTTTGCCTTCCTCCGCTTTCGTCTCTTCGGGTGGATCAATTTGCATGGCATCTTGTGTGTTCAGTTGGAGTAGGTCGTCATTGTTATTTAGGTCCGGGAGATCTGCATCGATCTCAATGGGATCCGAGGCCTCGAAGCCATGGATTCCCGGCTCTTTTTCTGATACTGAATCCCATAGCGTAGTATCTAGCGATTGTTCTTGGACCTGTGTATTTGGGAATGTTTCCTTGGCCTCTGTCTTGACATGTGTATTACCCACATCTGTCTTCACCTCTGTATTACCCACACCTTCCTGCTTGACCTCTGTAGTGGCCGAAATTTCTGTCTCCACTCCTAGAGGCACCTCCTTTCTGCTATGGTGATGCACAATGGTGCTCTCGTAGAAATTCTGGGCCAGCACCGGGTTCTTGCCTGCATTTGGAATGTCCAGAATCAGTAGGGTCCAGTGCTTGACCTCTTTCCCCGCAAAGAGCCTATCAACATTGATACCATCGGACGCAGTAAAGAAGGTCTTCAAATCTAAGTTCTTGGATGCCTCATCGTGCCACGTGGTGCTGCACTTCATGTAGTACTGCTCAATCTGATTGACCTTGCCCGGCTCGAAAACAGGCTTGAACACATTGAGCGGCTTGGTCAAGATGTTGTAGGTGGAAATAATCTGTGGTCTCCGCAACCCGGTCAATGCCTCAAGCGTGGAGATAGTCTGCGTATACTTCGAGTGGGGGATACTCGACGTGAGTAGGAGCTGGTGGCCCATGGCTATGGATATGAGATTGGGTTCGCGCTGTGGTTTATAGTTTAGAGCTACAGGATATAATGGAAATGGAAAACGAAAGGAAAACGAAAGGAAAAACAGGAGAGAGAAAAGTGCCAGTATAATAGAGACGTAGATAGAGAAAACGACGGAGTACAAGATTGCATTAAAGGTAAAATGGAAAGGGAAAAGGAAGTGGAAGATAGAATTGGGATTGTATATTCGAAAATCCTGCATATACGCTACACCGTCTACCTCAGTTGGATTCTAGCTTTTATATACAAGTGATGAAGATTTCCACTTGAGGTTGATGGATTTCAAGTTAAAGGATTATAGATATGTTGGTGGTCAAGTATTAGTATTTCAGTCTCA
This sequence comes from Metschnikowia continentalis, assembly GCA_002370835.1. Classification (NCBI taxonomy): domain Eukaryota; kingdom Fungi; phylum Ascomycota; class Pichiomycetes; order Serinales; family Metschnikowiaceae; genus Metschnikowia; species Metschnikowia continentalis. Next base: position 34,633 of record NLAO01001958.1, on the reverse strand, counting down.
CTCTAGAGGGGAGTCAATCAGTATAATCCTTTTCAAAATATAATAGTTCTTTTAGGGCTGGAATCACTATACTTGTATCGTACTTCCCAATTGGGAACTGTGTCTTCTATATTTATAAGCCAGTATAGTCCAGTATAGTCCGGTATAGGCCAGCTTGACGTACTCAACCAGTAATTGAAGTGTAGGAACGACACGCTTGTGACCTATAATCTTGTCCTGGATATAGCAGCTACTTATTTGATTCCATAACCATTATCCTCTTCTTTCTATAAATAGTAATGTCTATGTATTTTTTTCTTGTATTTGGATTAATGAGTCGTTCTGGATCCGCACAAGCTCTGGTTCTTTATGAAGTGCACCTGGTGATCGTTAGTTGTAGTAATTAAAGTCGGTCCACCTTATATTTCTTGACCTAGTAGCTAAATCAAAGTAGTAAATATACAAGTATGAATTAATTCGTATTTTAAGGGATGAGTATGGGTATGGGTATGGGTATGAGCTGTGAGCTAGTATAAGTGCGGTGCGACTCAGACTCATACTAAATCTACAGATGTAAAAGACCCAATTATACCTCTTGGAGCCAAAAGCATATTTTTCATAAATACCCCTTTGTAATATTAATACATATATAAGACTGCACAAAGCAGTTCAGAAAAATGCTATAATAGTTTCGACATTGACTTCGACAATGATGATTTATAGGCCAATTATTGACGGTACTATGGCAGTAACTAACTCACTGATTAACTGACTACTGGTCTTTCTTGGACTCTCCTTCCGTAACCACCGAGTCTTCAGCAAAAGCCATGACAATATATGCAATCAACACCACATTAGCAGCCACCGCAGCAGAGCCTCCGCTGACAAGCGGACTCTCGAACATGTACTGGCACGTAAAGAAGGTGAACAACGGGAAGAACACCATGGCCACAGTGAAGGCCATGAGCTTTCTCACTACCGAGCTGGGGTTAGTCGAAATGGACACTTGATACAGTTTTGGATGGGTACGTACGCAGGAACATCGACGGCCATTATAGTTTGGGGCAGGCGAGTCTTAGTTTGGGTCTAGTCCGAATGGTGGAAAGATTGAACATCTGCGACCGGCCCGTCACGTGCAATCCATATCTCCTCCGCGCACCATGTAATCTTCACCGTCCCTCCTCCTCCTCCTCATACACCTCCTACACCAGTTCCAACGCCAAATGAAGTTCTCCACCTTGGCTCTCTTTGCCAGCACAGTGGTGGCGTTTTCCGATACCGCGGCCTTCTATGCGTCGGCCGGGCTCGACCCCCGCAACTTCAACTACGTGACTGCTGCCGGTGACTTGGACTCGGCGCTCTCCAAGTTCTCGCTGCACTTTTGCTCGGCCAATCCCGACGAAAAGATGTACATCTACCGGGTCAACAGATTGCGGCGCTCGAAGCCCAAGGCTGTGGATGGCGATACCTATATCAAGCACGTGCAGTACCAGTCGGGCTCTGCAGTGGACATGTCCATTTCCGACTCGTGTGTTGTTGAGTACTTGAACACGAAACCCTCGGATCTCTCTGCATTGTCTGGAGATGTGATTGTAGTGGATATCGAGGACAACCAAGAGCATTCCATAGACGAGTTTTTGGGCGCCAAGTATGTCTTTGTCCAGGGCAAGCCCCTGTTCGAGTCTCACGGCGAAACCTTCAAGGAGTACATCAAGGACAAGTTGAGCCACGGGCTCGACGAGTTGAGCAAGAGGTCCCTGGTTCGCACTGACGAAGTAGATGATATGGAAGATAACGAGGCCACCTTGCAGGAGGTGGAGAGCGACTTCCGTGTTGCCGAGTCCATGATCGCTGCGCAGGAGTCGGATGCCATGGTCACTGCTCTCAGCGACGACCACAAGCTCGGGGTTTCCGGTTCGAAAAAGAAGAGCACCCACACTAAGTCCAATCTCTTCACAAACTATCAGTTCTTCACGCCTGGGGTGTGGCTGGCCTTAATAGTCTCGTTTTTCTTGGTGTATGTGGCCTCGACCGCAGTCAACTGGATCACCTCCATTGAGTTGTCGTACAAGAGTTTCACCAAGCAAGTCGAGTACGAGAAAAAGACCGAATAAGTATTACAGTGCAATAGACCCATCAGACTAATAAACCTTCCTACAGTCTTTAAAAGCATTTGCTTTTTCTAATTGTCTAGACCCAAGTGATTACCATTCTTAGATAGTCTTGGGGTATTTGTCCCACTTTAATAGATGTAGGGCACGATTTTATATGGCACCTGTTTCTCATACTCCTCCCATGCCTTTCCGTACTTACTCCGGCACTTGGCCTCGTCCCGGGTTTGTCTGTGGATCAACAACGTGGCAAAGTAGATCACGTAGAAATACGTGAACACCGTCTTGGTTCCTGTAGGTAAGCACCAGGACCAGCCAATGAGCCAGTCACCAAAGTAGTTGATGTGTTGACTAGTACTCCACCATCCATCGGCCAAAAGCTTTGAGCCCGTTGGCGTCTTGATGCTCTTCAAGTGGTCGAGCTTGCCCTGCTTGAAGTCAGACTTTTGCTGGTTGGAACTGTGGAAAATGTAGTAGCCAACAAAACTCAAGACCAAGATCAATGCTGACTTCAAGTAGCCCAATTCATAGTAATTATCCTCGAGGGCCAAGTACCTGCTCTGCAAAGAGTAGGACCAAGGAAGCCAGGCCAAATCGCCAAAAGCCAACATGAACCCAAAGCCATCGGTGGCAATGTCCATCATGGTGAGGCAGCCCTCCTCGTTTAAAACACCATCGAAAATGTAGAATGCCTGCAAGAAGTTGACTATCAAGAGAGAGTCTGCCACCTTACCTTTGGAATGGTACTGGTTATGAACACACGACAAGTTGAGAAGAAACAACAAAAGCATTCCTGGTCTCAACTCACAGAACAACTTGATGTCCCAAGCACCGATTCTAGGATTCAACTCACGGCCAATGAACCAATCATAGAAGGGAATCTTAGAGTTCCCGTTAATGGAAAGAATTCTCTCGTTCGTCTTGAGACCATTTGGCTTGCGCAATGGGATAAACGAAATTAAGTAAACGAAGTTGGCCACCACAAACGAGAACATAATAGTCACCAACGTCAACTTCAACTGGTTATCATAAAGAAACTGGAGCTCAGGCAAGTAGTAATTTTCCAGGGAAAAGAGACGGGCGACCAAAATGGAGATCAAGAGCCCGGACATCGACAACCCATTGATCCGATAGGTGAGAGTGGTGCCATCCCTAAGCACCACGCCAGGAATGTCCTTTCCAGGAGAATACACGTCAAGAACAGCAAGCGTAAAGAACCAAGTCAAGTAAGCCGCCCAGCACGTCTTATCGAAGCAAAGCAGCCACAATTGATCAGCATCAGGGATCTGGTTTGCTATTTTGTGTAGGTCCACGGACCAGCCCTCCACCGAGTAGTATTCATTGGTGAGGAACTGGAAAAGCACTAGTAGAATAGGCAAAAAGAAGGTGATGACCAAGGCACCTGGAACCCCAAAGAATTCCACGTGTGTGGTGAGAGGATTCAATTTGCTCATACCCTAGTTGTTGGAAGTAGTCTGGAGGTGAGATTTAGTGAGTAGGTTGCTGAGTTTAGCGAGACTAGGCATGCTACGAGTATACGAGATGCGAATGCGAACGAGCACCCCAGGACTTGGACAGTCAGACAAATAACTCATAGTCATAGTAGTCAGATAAAGTAATTATATTCAGGGTAATCAGACAAAGTGGTCATAGTCATAGCAGATATATTAGTCATAGTACATTAGTCAGGAAAAAGGAAAAATTGTAAAGAGGTCATGATTGGTTTCGACCTCTAGCAGTGGAGATGGTGACTAGTGACGCACAGGACAATTGGGTGAAAATATGTCGCAGGTAAACAATCTTCGCAGCCCAGGATGGCGCTATGTGGATAATGCGGACTCGAAGTGGTTAAAAGTGGTTAACTAGGAGCAGAAAGAATGGTGTAACAATTCTAGAACAATTCTAAAACAATTCTAAAACAATTCTAAAACAATTCTAAAACAATTCTAAAACAATTCTAAAACAATTCTAAAACATGTCTAAAGGAATGTCAAGGCGAATGTCAATAGTCTAGTAGTTGAGTAGTTGAGTGTTGAGTGTTGAGTCGAAGGTGTAGTCATAGCCAAACAAGTTGACCGAATAAGTAGGGTCAAAAAGTAGGATCAAAAAATAAGCTGGGTTAATGATTCAGACGCAAATAATAATATGAACAGCTTATGATTTGGTGGAGGTGGATCAAAATAGGTTGGTGGCTGGTAGCTGGTAGCTGGTGGGGCAAGGCACAGTACTGAGTAAGCATTGAGCATTGAGCATTGAGCATTTAATTAGTGAGATGAGCAGTGGTGAGATGAGGTATTTACTATGAGGTGCGTTAATCCTCTTCAAGGTATGATTTTAAAGTGTGATATATCGGTAAATGATTTCTAATTCCAGATCAGAATTCTAGCATTTAATAATATAAAAACTTGTAACGATTTTATAGGGCAAATATATAATCACAAAAATTATATACTTTTTATGTTCTTTAATAACGTATGTTAGCCTAAACTTGTATTCGTTGATGGTTCCTCAAAGAGAAGAACCGAGGCGACTTATATAACCATGATAGAAACGGGGCATCGAAAAACTCTCCACCGGAACAATAGTAAGAATTGTTCCAGAATATTCGAAAGGGCCATCGATGGCCGATGGCCGTGATACGGCGTTTGCAATGGCCATTGCTAAAATCGGACGTCGTAGGCTTCATAATGCCTCTATACGTAGTATCCTACCTGTAGTGGATCTAATAATACTCGTCTTAAGTGAACATATTGATGTATACAATTCTGGTTATTGTAGAGTGAGACTATTGTAGAGTGAGACTATTGTAGAGTGAGACTATTGTAGAGTGAGACTATTTTAGAGTGAGACTATTGTAGAGTGAGGCAATGGAGTGGTGCGTTGTTGAGGGTACTGTGAATGGCTGTGAATGGCCGTGAATGGCTGTGAATGGTGCTGTAGATGTCCCGATATTATTTATATGCGACATTATTTGCAGAGATATATTAACAGATGACGCAGCCTTTGTATTGTTTCGTATTGTTCATTGTATCAGCACATGGCATCACATGTCACTCTTAACTGGCTCGACGCGGCGCGACTTTATCCTGTCACTCAGTTAGTCCTCGGTCCTCTCATTCATTCAATCCTCGGTCCTCTTATTCATTCAGTCCTAGGTCCTCTCTTTCAGCTTTCTCACTCACTACTCTACCACACTCTACTATACTGAATCTACTATAGTTACTCCATTATAAACTGTAGCAGCAGCAGTAGTGTTTCATTTACTCCCTACCCCGCCAGATTATAAGCATAGAGGGCTACGTCATCCAGTTGGAGAATGCCCGGGCTAAATTCTCACTGCACATTCCGTCACTATGTGAGAATGGTTCTGCCGAGGCCTCTACGAGCACTACCCATCAACAATGTATCACAAGTCCTTTTTGCAGCAGATAAATGCGCCACAATGAATAGTTTCTTTGAATACTACAAGTTAGTTATGGTGGTTACACCCACTGCTATGGTTTCAGGTCATAGTACTCGAGTAGTGCACTCATCTACATAGATTAGAGTAAAACCTAGAGTAGAACCTAGAATTGAATTTATACTAGAGCAAAATAAATAGCCTATGCACTAAAACTAACATTTAGAATTAAGAGGACTATGGTCGCTTATTTCATATAGATGCGTCAAGTCATTCTAATAGTGCAGAGACAGATGGGCTGAATGCCCCACGGGTGCAGGAAGGCCAGGGCCGCGTTGCAAGTGTTTTGCTCTTCGATAGGGCCCGCGCAAAAAAAATTCCACATTGAGTGTTTATTACTCGCATGGAACGACGCAGTATGCAGATGGTCCCGACACACGAGTCGCCCGTAGTGCTGCCCATTCTCTCGTGAGATCGCGAGTGTGGACCATACGGCTGTGGTTGTCAGCGAAGATCCAAATGGGGCCGTTGCAAAAGCGCAAATCTGCTGCCCTGCCCATGGAAACCCCTGCCACTCCTGATAATGCAGCTTTCTCGCCAAACAATGGCGCATAGTCCTCACCTCCCTCACTTCTCCTCTATACCACAAGCCACCATCGCAAACGTGATGGCGCCGTAGATCAAACGCAGCGAAGACCCGAGGCTCCAGAATTCGGACAACGGCGTAGCCTTCATTTTCGGCCAACCCTTTGTTCCTCATGTAGGGACGCTTATGATCCTCGCTGTCTTCATGCATATAAGCAGGTCGGAAACCCTCAGCACATATGCCGATCATGTACGTGAAAATCCCAAGATAATAAACCGCTTCATTTCATCGGGCCGCCTCTCTGCCGGGCGCATTTGGACTTCACAACCACCACATTATTCTCCTGCCTGATCACCCCATCGCGACCATCTTTTTACCTCCAAGCCTCGGCACTCGGCACTCGGCACCTTCTAGCGTGGCTTTAATTCTCGCCTATTTCCTCCTCTTTTTCGGCGTTCATCAGCTTTCCATCCATGTCTCTTTTACACTCGGAGCCGACAGACCCCCCGGTGAAACGTAAGCGGGGCAGACCTGCCAAGCTGAATAAGGAGGACGGCAACTACCCATCGTTCACCATGCAATTCCGGGCTTTCCCAGAGTCCACCAGCCCTAGTGCTGAGATGAACTCTAATATGATCATGCAGATGGGCGAACCCGATACGTTCACGCCGTTGATGAAGGTCTCGCCGGCAAATTCCCGGAAAAAAGCTAGGAAAAACAGCTTGGTGTCCACCTCCACCTCGGACTCGCCCTCTTGGGACAACCTCGCTACCTTGTCCAACTCTCATAATCAGAAACCCTACATGGGCCTTACGCCGGCCACCATCAACAAGCTTTCGTTGATCACAAGCGACGAGATCTCGCCCCCAGCGTACTTGAACTCGCCTCCAAATAGTGCCTTGAAGCCTAGTCTTCGTATGAGCCCGGACTTGAAGGAACTGCGGTACAATGCGCTGAGAGAGCTGCGGTTCAGTGAGAAGAGATCTCGGATCCTTAAGTCACTGCCGCTCCAAAATAAGCCGGACTACTTCCAAAAAGAAAAACTTGGGTCCCAAAAACGAAGCCCCCAGAATATCTCCTTCATCGAAGACGATCTTTTCTCGTTCAAGTTGACGGTGGACGATGGGGGAAGAGCTGCGCTCGCACTGAAATACGACGATCATGAGCAGGTCTCGGCGAGCACGACCATAGATTCCGACTCGGGCCGTCTTCGCTCATCCATAGTATCGCTAAGTGCTGATTCTTGTATGTCCATGGATACAGGCTCCCTTTTGGGAACGCTGACCCTGTCAATGTCGGAAGGAGGCTTTGACCAGGCTCCTGGAGATAAGTTCATAGTGCCTCAGACACCCACGCAGAAAGACTGTGCTACACCCAGGATGGAGTCAATTTTGGAAAACTACAACATGGCATTCAACTTGACGCCGCAGTTCAACTCCATGATGTACTCAATGATGAACATCAACTCGCCGCTAAACAAGCTGTCGTCTTCTCCTCTGGCGAGGTACCTACACTCTCCGCAGCACTTTGCAGGTAGCCAGGAAGAGCATCGCACGCGCGAGCTGGAGCAGGTGGAGACTGCTATAAATACTGCAGACTTGGTGGACACGGGCGGGACGGGTAGTGGGATTGATTACAGAGTGGATGAGGGTGATGCCCGCTCGGCGTTGAAGAGAGCCTTTAAGAAATTCTAGAAAACTGCCAAGTGCTTTCTAGGACTCGGATGATTGAGTCTCCGGTCCATGTTTAATTCACTACATAACACTTAAGAACTTGGTCTACATGATTATTGATGTATAAATTGTAGTATAGAATTGTAGTAATTAGACTCAGTAATAGAGAATCGCCGTGATAGAATTGGAGCTACTTTCAGTATATTCGATCTTCTATTGACTATATTTTAATTGCATCAGTACACTTTTCGATTAGTACTTCTCCCACTTCCACAAGGACTCGCCTGGGTTGACAAGCTCGTTTTGCGTAGTGCTGAAAGATGCACCGCTTCCCTCACCTTGAGAAACAATGACGTTCAACCAGTAGAGGAACTTGCTGTAGTCGGTTCCGTTCCAAGCAGCTTGGGCCTGCTTCAACACCTCCTCCTTGGGGATGGTCTCCTTGACAGTCAACTTGACATTGTGGGACTCTTCGTATCTCTTGACAACGGTCTCTTGGGTGATCTTGCCAGATTGCACTCTAATGGTGTCTGGGAGGTCTTGGTTGGCCTTGGAGGCAACGGAAACAACAACTCTTCCAACATCCTTCAAGTTGGTGAAGGAGAGAGGAGTCTCTGGGGCACCAAGGTAGGTGACGGTCTTGGAGTCAGCATCAACACCCAAGTGGCCGACAATCTCGTACAACCATGGGCCACCGGCGAAGAAAGAAGTGACAATGTCGACCACCTTGATACCGGCCTCTCTAACTTTTTTGGAGTGGTTGGTCTTGAGGGCAAGGAAGGTTGGGAGAACCTTGTCAGCCTCAGCAATGTCGCAACCGAATTGGGATGGAATGTAGAGCTTAGGCTTGACCTGAGTCAAAATCTCCTCGATGGCAGCCAGGATGTCTGGGGTAGGGTGCAAGAGCGAGACAACCACGTCAATACCCTTCAATTGCTTGATGGTGTCCTCCTTGTTGCCGGTGATGTCAGCAGCAACATACTTGATGGTCTCAGTAGATTGCTTGGAAGAGGGGTCACGGGTGAGTGCCAACACGGGGAAAGCAATCTTGTCCTTGAAGATAGGGTTCTCGAAAGCCTCGATGGTTGGGGCACCCAAGGCACCGTTGAGACCAAGAACTGCGACAGAAACTTTAGACATTGTAATTGAATTGAGTAGATAGGAGATTGATAGAAGTGTAAGGAAGGTTGATGATGATGAAGGAAAAAACGGGGCCAGCCTAGGCCTCTTTATACTTAGCAACCATTTGTCAGCCCTTAGTAATGTGGGCCCCTTTCCGCGCCACAGGCTGCCCGAGAAGTGGGTAAGCTGCACTGAGCCGCATTGCGCCGCACACCCTCTAAGCCGCACCGAGTGCGGTTCGTTGACTAAAGGCTGACAAACCTCGCTCAATTTAGTAATTCTGTCTGCCCCGAGACGGCATGCCTGCACGAGCGTGGCGGTGCGAGACGCAACTTCTGAGGTAATCGCCTTCTCCGCATAAGCTGCCACCAAAGCACACGTACACACTTTGGAAACGAAATTCTTGGTAGAATACGATGGAAGGTCAATTGAGTTGAATTGGCGCTCACACGACTTCGAACACGTACAAACTACAAACTAGCGGTATTGGTGGCTTAGCGGTATTTTGCTTGGAGGCTCAATTGAGTGTTGCTTGGTGGGACGATGCAATCGGGGGATCTACGTTGGTATGCCTTGCTATGTAGTACCCTGGTAGTTAGATACTATAAATAGTGAGCCTTTTACATGGACATGAGCTTTTTTTTTAAGATGGACTGGAATGGTAGAGAAGTCAATTGCAGAGGTCGAGTATAGGGGTTGATTTATAGATCCCCTAGTGAATAAGGTTTAGTCAATTGGTGGAGCGTAAGCAATAAGGTCTACTGTAATGAAGTGCAGGGGTGTGTATTGTCTTGCGGCAGATATGCTGCATTCTAGAAGAACATGGAAGCAGCAAGACCCTCGAGTTGCTCACGTGATATGCACGTCCGAAACGTGTCCAATTCTTGACGGCCAACCCTCGAGGAATTTCAGATTGCTGTAAAAATAAGATTGCCTCGAAATTCCTCGAAGTCGATTTATCTTGGAATTTCTCGAAAATATGTTTTGGTGGACCAGATGAAACGACCTAAGTCAATAGGTCGGAACTGGATATAAGCCCCGGATTTGGCTATTTCGGCCAACGATTTTGATCATGGGCACGTGCACGGCACGTGTTCTATGCATCCCCGCCGGAATCTAGCCGTCCTCTCCACATTTAAGCTTCTCTATGATGAGATGCAAGTCTTGCAGATACTCATATTCCAAAACGGCTTAAAAAAGCTTAAAAATATTTTTTGTGAAGTTAGATCAAACAACCTGAGTTAATAGGTTGGAACTGGATATAAGGCCCGGAACGGCCAGTTCCGGCCCATGCACCCCCGGATCTAGTCCTTTCCGAGAAAATATGGCACTTCAGAATTACTTGGCGAGATGTAGGCATATCAAGTGATATTTTCTCTTTCCTTTGACAATAGAATACTTAAATTCCTCGTATATGCACTCTCGGCTTTATTGTGTGATTATGCGCGCATGGATCCACATCACACACCAACACATCAAGATCGACAGATTTACAAACATTTTTACAGATGAATTTATAGAGAGATATGGACAGATTGACAGAAAGATATAAGATTAAAAAATTGATCCACACTCTTGGAATTTGAAAAATATACTTCCCTTTGAAATGGCTTTTTCTCATTCACATAAGTATTTACTCAACAACGAAGAGGGGTATGCAGGTCTCCACTAAAACACTTCTAGATCACATGATGTATTATCACTGGTGATTCCCTACAGACAATACATTGTATATGAGCCAGCTGCTGTTTCCTATTGTACATAATTGCACCGGGACTTTTCAGTAGTACCCAAAAGGTGTAGTTATTCCAACTTCAGTAGGACCTCATAAAAAATTCCCTAATCCCTGTCCCCTGTTCATCTGTTCATCTGTTCAATTATTTGAAATACTGTTTTTTGATGCTTTCTCATTTCGATGATGCAGTCTATAAATATTTACTCTTTGGTGTCTATTTACGATGAGGAAAAAATTGTGATGGTGCTAGTTCTAGAAGCTGACGTATGTCCTGTCTGTCTTATTTTGTCTTATTTTGTCTTTTGTCTCTAAAACTTTTTTTTCTGTCGTTGTCGTCTCCTTTTTGTCCTTGTCTAAAGACTATTTGCGAGTAGACCTTCCTCTTAAGTGGTTGGCCTGCTGTAGTGAGAACGTCTAGAGTGTATACTGCGTGAGGTTTCCCAAATGAGCACAGATTTCTGTTTGATGCTTTTATTATACATGAGGCATTTTACACCCTAGAAAATATCCCTGGTCTGGCCACACCTAACACAAGTAGTGTTTCAGGGTGATGATCTTTAGTATGTGCTTCAGAGAACCTCTTAATACTAAACTCACTCGTACCCCCGACTGTACCGGAGATTCAAAGTCACACCTCGACTCAGTTACACCCTCGACTCGCAGTCGTACTCAGACTCGCAGTCGTACTCAGACTCGCAGTCATACCCAGACTCTCGGCCATTTTCCAGACCCTCAGTACTCATGGACTTTACTACTAGAATGAGCCTCACATGAGACCTGACTGGAACATAACATGAGCATGAAACAAAAACAGAAACAAACCAGAAACAAACAAAAAATAAACCAAAAATAAACCACAAATAAACCAGAAACAAAATATCAAACAAAATATTAAACAGAAATGTAAAACAAAATATTAAACAGAAATGTGAAACAAAAATACAAAATACAACACTCACATCTTGAATATTTCTTTTAGAAGATCTACTTTGTTGTATTTATTTTAAAAGATATATTTTGCCGATATTTTGTTGTATATTTTGTTGTTTGCCTTTCATACAGAAAAAAGTTGTAGGTGAAATCATATCAGGTTTAGACTCTCTTTATGGCCATTTTAAATTTGTGACTAGAATCTACTACACCTGTGACTATTTCATGATTCTACAATCTGAAATTTTTGTATGATTAAACCTGTGGGTATAAGCCAGATCATTAGTGACCACACACATATGATGTAGACTTTGGAAATCTGTGGGGCTCTGAGGGGCTCTGAGGAGGGGCTAAGGGGCTCTCAGACTCTGTACAGGAACTAAGCACAGGAACTCTTATACTAGCTCTCAATAATATGATATCATACGAATAAATACGATGTAGACCACCCCTATCATAAACTCTATGATGTAGTGAGTACGTTCATGAATAGGGATACCATATATTGAGTGTTGCATCCAGCGTCGTGTCGCATCGAGTGTCGCATCTCGCAGGGGCATCGAAGAACGCCTTGCCTGCATGTACGCAAATGTTACCCGGCGAGCAGCGACTAGTCGCACGCTATAAAAAAATTTTCTCTGAAAAAAAATCTTTCCTCTCCACTTCATTCAACGTAACATGTCTCACAGAAAGTTTGAACAACCAAGACACGGTTCCTTGGGTTTCCTCCCAAGAAAGAGAGCTTCCTCCCAAAGAGGTAAGGTCAAGTCCTTCCCTAAGGACGTCAAGTCTAAGCCAGTTGCTTTGACCGCTTTCCTCGGTTACAAGGCTGGTATGACCACCATCGTCAGAGACTTGGACAGACCAGGCTCTAAGATGCACAAGCGTGAGATTGTCGAGGCTGCTACCGTCGTTGACACCCCACCAATGGTTGTCGTCGGTGTTGTCGGTTACGTTGAAACTCCAAGAGGTTTGAGATCCTTGACCACCGTCTGGGCTGAGCACCTTTCCGAGGAAGTCAAGAGAAGATTCTACAAGAACTGGTACAAGTCTAAGAAGAAGGCTTTCACCAAGTACTCTGCTAAGTACGCCGACGGTGCTAGCGAGATCAACCGTGAGCTTGCCAAGATCACCAAGTACGCTTCTGTTGTCAGAGTGTTGGCCCACACCCAGGTCAAGAACACCCCATTGGTCCAAAAGAAGGCTCACTTGGCTGAGATCCAAATCAACGGTGGTTCCATCGAGGACAAGGTCAACTGGGCTAAGGAGCACTTCGAGAAGACCGTCTCTGTTGACTCTGTTTTCGAGCAAAACGAGATGATCGACGTCGTTGCCGTCACCAAGGGTCACGGTTTCGAGGGTGTTACCCACAGATGGGGAACCAAGAAGTTGCCAAGAAAGACCCACAGAGGTTTGAGAAAGGTTGCTTGTATTGGTGCTTGGCACCCAGCCAACGTCAACTGGACCGTTGCCAGAGCTGGTCAAAACGGTTACCACCACAGAACCTCCATCAACCACAAGGTCTACAGAGTTGGATCTGGTGCTGACGAGGCCAACGGTGCTACCGAGTTCGACAGAACCAAGAAGACCATCAACCCATTGGGTGGTTTCGTTTTCTACGGTAACGTTAACAACGACTTCGTGTTGTTGAAGGGTTGTATCCCAGGTACCAGAAAGAGAGTTGTTACCTTGAGAAAGTCCTTGTATGTTGACACCTCCAGAAGAGCTTTGGAGAAGGTCAACTTGAAATGGATTGACACCGCCTCTAAGTTCGGTAAGGGTAGATTCCAGACCCCTGCTGAGAAGAGAGCCTTCATGGGTACCCTCAAGAAGGACTTGGAGTAAATCCTGTTCTCTAACTTCCTCGTATTATAGCTATGAATGTATGATGCGAACAAATTCACTGTAGTCCTAGTAATTTCATGGTACCAGTCTTGTAGTTCTAGTTGTAGTGCCTGTGTATTTAGTTAAGATGTAGTGCGGTATTCAGTGCAACGCGATTGAGAACGCGAATAAACACCGATTCATACTGCTCATATTCATACTCCATACTCCATACACCTACCATACTCCATACTCCATACTTCATACTATTTATAGGTCCACGAGATGTCTACTTTGACCACCGTGGTACAGAGCTCCAGCTCGGTGTCCAGTACTTTCCTCTCCACGCTCGACCATCTACCCTGTGACATTGTGCGGTCGCTTTGGGTGGTGCAGAGCTGTAACATCACAGCAGAGAAGGAGAAGCATAAGCTCCATGAACTCTTCCAGAAATACCCCTATCAGCAGCCCTCGCTGCCGCAGTCCTTGGCAGAAATAGCAGACGTCTTCCCGGCGTGTCGTAATTCCATAGTGCGGGCCAACAGAGAGAGTGTGGCTGAGCTCCAGAGTCTCTATGAGCAGATAAAAACACACCATGCCACGCTAAAACACAGCTTGGACCATTTCGAAAACGATATCAACAGGAAACCGCAGGACCCGCTGTTACAAAGTAACCTTCGGAGGCAGCTCAAGGAACATTACGAGAAAAACCCCCTCACGTCACGCGTGGAGGCTCTTCAGGAAAGAGTGTTGAAAGAACTGGGGAAGGTGATTATTAAACAGGCGCAAGGTGTGATTCGCATCATTTTGAATCCCTCGAAAAAGAACGACTCTATAGTGAGCAGTGCGGAAGGAAGGGTGGTAAAACCGAAGGCCATAAAGGACGACCTTAGGCGAAGAGCCTTGAGACCACTGGATAAGGTACAGGTATCCCCAAAGAGCGATGCTCCAAGTACTTCAACCCCGAAGATTATTATCCCAAAAACCATCCCAAAAATCATCCCAAAAACCATCCCAAAAACCATCCCAAAGACCATCCCAAAGACCATCCCAAAGACCATCCCAAAGACCATCCCAAAGACCATCCCAAAGACCATCCCAAAGACCATCCCAAAGACCATCCCAAAGACCATCCCAAAGACCATCCCAAAGACCATCCCAAAGACCATCCCAAAGACCATCCCAAAGACCATCCCAAAGACCATCCCAAAGACCATCCCAAAGACCATCCCAAAGACCATCCCAAAGACCATCCCAAAGACCATCCCAAAGACCATCCCAAAGACCATCCCAAAGACCATCCCAAAGACCATCCCAAAGACCATCCCAAAGACCATCCCAAAGACCATCCCAAAGACCATCCCAAAGACCATCCCAAAGACCATCCCAAAGACCATCCCAAAGACCATCCCAAAGACCATCCCAAAGACCATCCCAAAGACCATCCCAAAGACCATCCCAAAGACCATCCCAAAGACCATCCCAAAGACCATCCCAAAGACCATCCCAAAGACCATCCCAAAGACCATCCCAAAGACCATCCCAAAGACCATCCCAAAGACCATCCCAAAGACCATCCCAAAGACCATCCCAAAGACCATCCCAAAGACCATCCCAAAGACCATCCCAAAGACCATCCCAAAGACCATCCCAAAGACCATCCCAAAGACCATCCCAAAGACCATCCCAAAGACCACTTCGAAGACCACTTCAGAAACCACTTCAGAAACCACTTCAAAGACCACTCCAAAGAAGACTCCAAAGACGACTCCAAAGACGACTCCAAAGACGACTCCAAAGACGACTCCAAATGCCACACCAAGTGTCACTCTAAACATAACACCAAAGACCATCCAGGTGTCTGCTGCTGTGGATGTTCCTGTACAGCCACTTCCACCTGTAGAACCCGTGGTTGAAAGGTACTGTTTCTGTAACCAGCCGTCTTTTGGCGATATGATTGGATGCGATAATGACAAGTGCAAGAATGGAGACTGGTTTCACTATAAGTGTGTGGGTCTTAGTCGGGCAAAGGCCATGGAGTTTAGCAAGCAGAAGTGGTACTGTTCCACCCAGTGCAAAGAAGTGGCAGAGGCCAAGAAGCTGAAGAAGAGGAGAAAGAAGAGCAACAGATGGTGAAGATATTCTGGACACTACGTACTACAAGTCACTCTACCTTTAGCTATGTATATAAAAATGAACCGTAGTTCACTATATGCAAAATCCGTCTAAACGGCCAACAACTCCAACATGCCGCTAATCTCATTGGCCTCTCTACACTTCTTGACCTCGACCTGGATCCTCTTTGTGAGGGTTCCAAAGGCCTCTTCAAGGGCCACACTCTTGTCCATCAAGTTACCGTACATCTCAAGAATCACCGCAATAAAGTCACACACAATGTTGAAGGAATGCACATCGTCCAAGTTCCTGATGAGCCACTGGAGAATGGGCATGAGCGACACTTCATCTCGGCCATATAAAGCGATTCTGATCTTGCCTCGTTTCTTCAACTCGTTGAGTAGCGAGACCGTCTGCTCTTTGGGCAATCGGCTGGACACCGCACTATCTAGAGCCTCGGCCCATTTGAACGCATTCAAGTGTCTTTCGAATTGCTTGAGTCTCTTGTTGCTGGAAGACGTGGAGTTGACAATCTGTGTTTCCTCTTCTCCCATGTAGTCTGCACCCTTGGTGATTCTGGCGTAGGCACTGGTGCGTGCTTGTTTCTTTGCCGTGGGCTTGGACTCCATTTTGCGTGTTCTGATGGCAAGCAAACCGGAACTTAATCCGGTAACAAAGTGTTTGGCGTTAGGTGAAACTGCAGAGCACAAGACTCCTCCAGATCCGAACTTCCAACCGAACTTGACGTCCCAGTTGGTCGTGGTATAGTCAAACACCTTCACGTGACCATCCAACGATCCTACAAGCAACCCACGGTCTCCGGTATTGTGTAAGGTGGTAGCGGTCTTGGTGAAGTTGTGGAACTCGTGAATCTTCGAGCCTCTAGACAAGTCCCACACCTTGACCTGGGGGCCTCCTGCAGAAACGAGCGTAGTAGGTGAGAGGGCCAACACATCCTCTACAGGGTTGTCTTGGTTGAACTTGGCCACAAGCAGTGGCAGTCTGGTATCGAAGAGACGCACCACTCCATCGTAACATCCCGTAGTTAGCAAGTTGGGGTTTCCGGGGATGAAGTTGACGCACCGGATATAGTCACCATGGAAAGACTCGTCGAAATGCGCAATGGGGCCCAGGGCCGACTGGGAAATATCGTAGATTCGGAGCGATCGGTCGTCCGAGCCAGTCACAAGCTGGTTTCCAATCGTAGGGTGGAACTTGGCCACGTGTGTTGGGTGAGACGAGGGGTTGATGTTCACTAATATGCTTCTGGGCTGGTATGCATCGAAAATAGACACGAGACCCAGTGCATCTGCAGCAGCAAGAAGTTTTCCATCGAAACGGTACTCTCCGGAGAAAACTGTGTCGGAGAATCTGGAGAAAGTCTTGATGACCTGTCTTGTTTTGGATGAAAACACCTGGATTCGTGTGGAGGAGGTGACAGCGAAATCGTAGGGTGAGACAGGGTTGAAGTGGATATGGTTGATGGGGAAGTTCTCCTTGACTAGCTGCGGATTGACATAGCCTTTCCAGTACTGCTGCTCGGGCGATAACTTGCCGGGCAAGACCGGGTTCTTGACCTCCTGTACTCTAGGTCTAACGGACGACATGGTGCTGGATAATAGCGCAGAGATGGAGATGAGATATAAAATTTTTGGTCACGTGCGCGCACTACTACTGTCCATCCATGGTATAAGACAACACCACTAGTCACCCAGGGCTTTCCCGGGCTTTGGCAATTTTGAAGCTAGCTGTTCAGATTTGGAAGGCTATTGTCTGTGTAGATTTTCTGTTATATATGTAGTTCTATAACTGGGTCTGTGGTGTACCAGTCGTTAGACAATACCGCACACACTACTAGTAGGCGATGAGACCCGAGTAAGCCACTATGAGTAGCCCACTATGAGACACCAAGTAGACACTATGACTGAGTATACTACTATTAAAACAATGCTTAAATAATCAAGTAGTAGAGTCACGAATCCACAAGAATTATTGTGGCTGTATATGAAAAAAAAAAAAAAAAAAAATCGGGTATGATTATGGTCAACTGACTTCTAGTTCTCTCCGGTTAGGTGTGTTGTGGGGTGGAGCTGCGCGGCCTTTCACATGCAGAGTGTTCTCACTATAGCGAGTACTACGTTGCTTTACACTACCGCTATGATACGAACACTAGCGGAAATATTCCTTCTACCGGTTGCCACGTTCATCGCAAACCATACGCCGTCGTTTATCTGGCTCATCATCGACTTCATCCTTGATATCTGGATGTTCTGGTTCCGCAAGCTCTATTCCATGCACACTCGCAAAGATAAGCTTAAGGAGGCCGTCAACCTGCTTGCAAATGTCCAGACCTACCTGGAGTTCAGGGATACTGTTGGCGAAATCGACCGCTTGACTAATATGGACTTGTGGAGACAGAACTTTGTGTCCGACCACTATGACTATATCCTCATCAACGACCGCATGAACTTGTTGAAGGAGGCCCGCTTGGCAGGCGACGAGCGCTTGGTCATGTCTCTCTTGCGCTCAGGGCTTATCCGTAACTTTGCTGGAATTGCCCAGAAGAAATTGTATACCAAGGCTTATTTGGGTACCAAGTTTCATATCCAGCACTACATATTGGAGGTGCTAGATTGCTTGAATTACTTGCACCAGAGCATTACTTCCGATCCGGATGACAACTATATTATGAATAGCAGGCAGTTGAAGATCAATTTCTTCCATGAAGCCCGCCAGAGTTTTGGCTGCACGGCTCTTATCCTTCAAGGTGGTTCGCTCTTTGGTATCTGCCACTTGGGTGTGGTCAGAGCACTTTTCTTTAAAGGCTTGCTACCCAGAATCATTGGAGGCAGTGCTATTGGCGCAGCCGTTGCATCTCTCGTGTGCACCTTATCCGATAAGGACTTGGTGCCTGTTCTTTTAAGCATCACTGACGTCATGGGGGATATCGACCAGCTAAACCATGATGTGGATGAGAGATATGGCAACGTGATCGAAAACGTTGTGAGAAAAGGTTATTCGCAGGACATTCTTATCTTCTTGAAGTTTGTCAGAGATACCAT
This sequence comes from Metschnikowia continentalis, assembly GCA_002370835.1. Lineage (NCBI taxonomy): Eukaryota > Fungi > Ascomycota > Pichiomycetes > Serinales > Metschnikowiaceae > Metschnikowia > Metschnikowia continentalis. The sequence continues at coordinate 16,096 of NLAO01001958.1, read as the reverse complement.
TGGCGACTTGACGTTTGAAGAAGCGTACTTGAAGACACGGAGGATATTAAATATCGTTGTCCATCCCTCGCATCTGGCCATCCCTACGCTTCTCAACTACATCACTGCTCCCAATGTTATCATCTGGACGGCCATCTATGCCTCCATAGGCACGGGTGTCTTGTCAGATGATGTGCAGTTGTATGTGAAGGACTTTACTGGAGACATAGTACCGGTTGAGCCCAACTTGCAAATCAAATTCTTGAAACCACAAGATGCAAGCTACCTGCACCAATACTTCCGGTCTAATTCGTCGTCCACTCATGCTTCGTCAGTGAAATTCTCAGAGACAAACTCGCCTTACACAAGATTGACCGAGCTTTTCAACGTCAACCACTTCATCAATAGCTTGGCCCGACCCTATTTGGCCCCATTGATAAACAACGATTTGAAGCACCAGATTTCATACGGCAAGATCAAGGTGCCTGACGACGACGGAGAAGATAATCCCGAAACCCCAAGCAGCAATACGCCCAAGATCAAAATGGTCAAGGTGAAAGACGAAACCAAAAAAATGAAGCTCTCCAAACCTTTAAGCAAGCAGCTCCCAAAAGAATCAGGCGTGAATTACATCAAGCACTTGAAGAGCGTGTTAGGTATGGAGGTTCAGTTCAGGCTTGAGGTTATGAACAAGCTCGGATTGTTGCCGGATTTTATCAAACGGCTCTGCATCGACGAAAAGCCCACAAATGCCCAGATGACCACAGGCCTTCGTGAGATCACTGTTGTGCCAGAGCTCCGCTACTTGGTGCGAGATTTCGGGCGGGTTTTTGATGTGCATAAAACAATGGAGAACATCCCCTACTGGATCTTGGTGGGCGAGAGGTCAGTGTGGCCATTGTTCCCCATCATATGGTCCCGGTGTGCCATTGAGTTTGCATTGGATGATCTATACACAGTGCACAAGAAGAAGGAAGCCGCCAACTCCAAGCCCAACCGGAAGTCCTCATCTAAAGTATAGTTTGACACTAGCTTCTTTGGACACATGGTACACATACTCTTTCTCGCAGACCTTGAGTCCGGAACTTAGGCTCTGCGATCCTTTAGACACACAAACACTACCAGTAATGTCTTTGGCTTTTCCTGTAGTTAGAGGTAGGATGCTTATGTTCAACGACGAGGTGTGGTGCAACTTGACGTAGAAGTCGGTGATGCGGAAAACTGGATCACTGGCAATAGTATGGTTCACATCTATAATAGAGGAGCCGGTGTTTACCAGCACAAACAACGCATTGCACTCCCGGTTAAGCTTGAGAAGGTTGTACATCAACTCATCACTGGTCAAAGATGTACCTGCTAGAAGCAATTCGGGACACTCCACCACCACCACCCTGTGTTTATTCTTGGACAGAGCTAGCTTCTTTATTATTTCATCAAACAAACGGTTGACCTCCAAGGATGGCTCCAGCGGAGTCTTGATCTTATTGCTGAAAAGACCAGTGAAGTAGTCCACGAACTCAAACTCCTCATAGGTATCGAGGTCTAGACCTTGCTTGCGACAGCTCTTGATGACAGTATCACGAGGTGAAGTAAAGGAAATGTACGTGAGCAGAGCCCGTGGTTTCGGTGTGGCCATAACATCTCTATTGACCAGATTAGCAGTACCTACTAGGCAGTTTTCGATCAAGGCATTGATTAGCCATGAGGGTTTGGTGGCTGCGTTGTGAGAGATGACATGTAATAAATGTTTTCCATCTGCAAAGTTTGCTTCCGATAAAAGACTGTTGTCGGTGAAGAATATTAAATCCTGTTGTTGGGAGGCCATGGCTTGGAGTATTCTGGGGAGAGCACCTTGAGATGAGAAGTGCGATCGGTCGCGAGAAGTGTTGTAGCGTGGTGAGCCATCAGGATACCACATGGTCAAGTTGCATAGTTAACCACAAGGTCAAAATTGTTTTTAAGTAGTTCAGAATAATCCCTGGAGTTGGGAGAGTTTTCCATGAGACTGAAAGACATTTTCAAGCTTTTTTCGATTTTTGCATTGTGATTAGAGTTTCGCAGTTCCTAAGTGTGTGCTGAAATAAACATAAATACATGAGACTGGCAGTAGGTTATCTGAATTGAAAAGGTAACTGTGAATAATAAAGAGGTACTATTTTAACAAAGTTTTGATAAAAAAATTTTAGTAGATACCAATTAAAAAAAAAAAAAAAAATTATAAAAAAGACAGTATTGTTTGAGTTGTGTGACTTATCTCTGACTAGTATCGTTTTTACTATGACCTAAACTTTACTATGACTCAATAGTCGAATTACGCCCACGACTAATATTTCTAATACTATTTCTTTTAATGTTGACTCTAACAATTTTAATACCAATTATTTTTCTAATACAATAGAAAAGGTGTAGTAGAACAGTGTAATCGAATAGTGTAGTAGTATTGTGGAGTGGTGGAGTAATGGTCTGGTAGTGAGAGTTTTAAAGTAGTATTATAGTGCGGCGTATAGAGAGGTGGACGATCGGAAGCAACTCCGCATGTGATCTTTATCTCATGCACGTTCTCTTCGTTGTACATGACTAAAACCTGAAAGGTGGGGCTGATCTCTTATCGGTTCGCCAAAGACGCATGCGTTAAATACTGCAGGGCCGGAATCGGAGAGCATTGTTATGTCCCATGGTAATATTTCAGGAGTAATTGCTACTGAAATATTAAATGCTACCACAATCAGGTATGCCATCTGGTCCTTCCGTGACCAGTGAGTTCATGTGGTTATTGTACCTTACTGAAGTACCAGTAAGTGAGGCTTGGCTAGGTACATCTTATGCAGGTGAAGCGACTGTCTTTCGTAAGCCAATAGATTCCGCTCATGCAAAGTCATTGCCGCTAATCATAAGCCAGGATTCCATGCAGACTCGGTATACATCAGACTTGGCATTAACACGTTGTTCACATACCTGGGCCTCGATAAACAATGCTTTAGTTGAAGTGTAAAGTGTAAATCTTATACTAGTTGTGCTCTCCGGCATAAAGCCTATAGCATTCTATAGTAGTAGAGAGCAGCATTAAAACAGCAGTGAAGCAGTTGTATATAGCAAATTGAACATGAATTTTGGGGGTCTATGGATGCAGAAGGCCCTATCAGTTGGGCTCGTTAGATAAGGCTCTGGGTGCAGTCTTGGAGGGAAAGTATGCGGATTCAGGCAAAAAAGTGCGGGCCTCCACTATTTAATACTACCAGGTGCCAAGTCTTCCGCGCCAAGGCCGCCCTCATAAATCCTTATCTGTTGGCGCAACATTCTGCACAGTGTTATCGGATGCAGCCTTCGTAGCCAGTATATATACTTGATAAGACCATGGGGTCAAGAGCCACCAGCTTCCAGATCCAAATCGGCTGTGCTTCCAGAGCCCACGGTTGAATTCATAAGATATAGCTTAGTCAGTAACTCTCTAAGATGCCAAGCTTGGGCCTGTTATCTGCTGAAATGCTCCTTAAGGCAAGAGAAGCTTCTACGCTTGAGGAGCAGACCAAGTCCTTGGTTCCTGTCGATATGGCATACATCTTGTTTTGTTCATTTGGTGTTTTCCTCATTACTCCCGCTATTGGACTTTTCTATGGCGGCACGTTGAGGCGGAAGAATGTCGTGCAGATTCTCTTCCAGACCTATATGGTCACATGTGTTGTGGTAATAGTATGGTATTTGTTGGGGTACTCGTTGGCAGTGTCGCCTACTTCCACTTCGGTGATAATGGGCGACTTCAATAATGCTGCTTTGTACAACGACGAAGCTAAGCCTTTAAGTGAGGGTGGAAACCTTCCTTCAGTGGTCAACTTCTGCTTCAATGTGTTTTTCCCGGTGGCCACTGTACAAATTTTCCTTGGTTCCATTGGTGAACGGGGCCGTTTTTTGCCTTCCATAGTGGTGGGTGCTGTTTGGGTGATTGTATGCTACTGTCCTATGGCATACTGGGTATGGGGCCTTAACGGATGGCTCTATAATTTGGGCGCATTAGATTTTGCAGGAGGAGGTCCAGTGCATATAGCATCGGGGATTGCCTCGTTATGTTACTCATGGTATTTGGGACCCAGAAATAAAAGCTTACATAAATCCAAAAGCACTCGGGGCCATTCGAGTGTAACTACATTTATTGGAGTGACGTTGATCTGGGCCGCCTGGTTCTGCTTCAACTCTGGAACCTTACTATCAGTCAATACTAGGACTGGCTACATTTTCCTCAACACCATCCTTGCGTCGTCCTTTGCTTCTCTCACTTACACAATTGTTGACAAGTTAATTACAGGGAAGTACTCCTTGATGGCTGCATGTGAGGGATCCATTGTCGGCCTAGTTAATATCACTCCATCATGTGGCTTTTACTGGCCATGGGCTGCAGCCGTGACCTCCATTATCAATGCTGTTTTGTGCCGGCTTCTCATTTACTTCAACAAGTGGACGCGGATAGACGACTATTCCTATTCTGGGGTGATCCATGGATTCGGGGGGATTATAGCCGATGTCTTGACAGGGATCTTTGCTACTAAAACCGTTGCTGGGTACGATGGTGTGACTGAAATTGCAGGGGGATGGATCGATGGTAACTACGTTCAACTAGGATACCAGTTTGCGTCATGGGTATCCATTGTGGCGTGGACAACCAGTTTCACATTGATTATTCTTTTTATCGTGGACAAAATCCCGGGGTTGAAATTAAGGGCTACAGAGGAAGAGGAGTGCATGGGAATGGATTTAGCTGAAATGAAGGAAACTCTTGACGAGTTCGGCAATGATTATGAGAAGTTTTTTCAGGAAAATGCTTCCATATTAAGAGCCATGCTTAATCACTATACAGACAACGTTGAGGTGATCGACGGATCATCTATCACAGAGAATCAATCTGTTGAAGGCGTTAACGTACAAAACCGGGAGAAACCGGAATTATACAGTTGAGTAAAAATTTAAATGGGGTATCATACTGTTGTGCGAACTTATACTATAGTGCGAGGTTATGATAAGCTGTCAAGTTTATGCGCGCCAGCTGTGCATTTTCATCTCTGTTATCGCATGGCGCTGCATAGTAAGACTTGGCACGGCTCTGGGAGTGCCCGATGCGTAGAATGGCATTCAAAAAAAATATTAAGCGTGCATTCGATTTACCGTTCCCGCCCTAATAAACCTACATCCCCAGCTCCTTCTCATACCCCTTCTTCTTTTAAAAGCAACCATGTCAAGAAAGACACCAGATAACTTCTCCGAAAAAGAGGTAGACCACGAATCCCAGCGAGATACATCTTATGATCAAGAGGCTCAAAAAAATTCCAGCAAGAGTGACTCCGATATAGCCCACAACTTTATCAACAGAATCGGACTTAAGCTTCATGCGGAAATCCGTGGTGTGGAGCGAGTCCCTGAGGACCAGAGAAAGGGTAATTCGTGGGCGGCTCCATTGACCATGTTTCTATCACCTAACTTGGCCATCTCTGCCCTCAGTACAGGAATGTTAGGCCCCACCTATTTTAACCTTGACTTCAAAACATGTGTTCTTTGCAGTGTGTTCTTCCCGATTATCAGTGCTATTCCAGTGGGCTGCTACGCCATCTTTGGGGCCAAATTCGGCTTGCGCCAGCAGATTTTGTCGCGTTATTTCACCGGTAATATAATGGGACGGGTTTTCGCATTATTCAATGTCATCTCATGCGTGGGGTGGAATGCCGTGAATGTGTTACCTGCAACCCAGATGCTCGTTTCTTTGGGCCCCTTACCCCCTTGGGCCGGATGCTTGATATTTGTTGTGATCACCTGTGCTTTAGCCTTTTTTGGTTATAAGGTGATTCATTCTTATGAACGGTATTCTTGGATCCCCAATTTGGTCGTGTACTTGGTGATCATTGCTCGCTTGGCCAAGGCTAAGAAGTTTGTATGGGAGCCTGAAGGGGGTGCGCGTAACGCTGCAGGAGACGTATTGAGCTTTATTACGACCATTTTTGGCTTTGTTGCCGGATGGTCTCCTTCTGCAGCAGATTACTTTGTTTATATGCCTAGTGATACTGTTCCCTGGAAGATTGTTGTATCAATGGTTGCAGGCATGAGTCTTCCCTGCATCTTCACCTTTATTCTAGGCGCGGCATGTGCAATGGGTACTTTTTCCGATGCGCAGTGGGACAATGCTTTTAAAGAGAACTCTGTTGGTGGACTAGTCAACGAGATTCTTGTTGTGAATAGTCTCCATGGGTTTGGCAGGTTCTGCACTGTGGTTTTGGCGCTTTCTGCAATTGCCAATAATTTGCCGGGCTCCTATTCGTTGGCCTTGTCTATGCAGGCCATCTGGTCTCCTTTGGCCAGGTTCCCCAGATTAGGATGGTGCATTATTGGGAACTTTGTGTCGTTGGCCTTGTCGATTCCAGCTTACTATGTGTTCCAAGAGACCATGAGTAACTTCTTGAGTATCATTGGCTACAACGTGTCCATTTACATTGGTATCACTCTCGCAGAGCACCTTATCTACAGGAAAGGCTTCAGAGGGTACGACGTGACCAACTTCAACGACATGAACACTTTCCCTGTTGGAATTGCAGGAGTCGTTGGCTTCTGTTTTGGAATTATGTCCACGGTGCTCTCCATGAACCAAACTTGGTACCAGGGAGTCATTGCCAGAAAAGTGGCCGGAGACATTTCTTTTGAGCTCAATGTTGCCTTCTCTTTTATTGGGTACAATTTGGCCCGGCCATTGGAGCTCAAGTATTTTGGAAGATGATGTGGGCAAGTTCAATGAGAACTAGTTCGTGCACTTGTGTTCAACCACAACAAGTGTCTTTTTATGGTGACGGCTTCCAATTGCGGAAGCACACATATTAATAATTTCGGTATAGCCTTGCCTTTATCTGGTTTGAAAAGGGAAAAGTTATGGTTTGTTCGATTACTTGAAGCTTCGCGAAGAAGTACCTCGTGCTGTTCAACAGTGAGGCACATGTGTAGTCCGCCACCTAGTGGTTCGATTTGAGTGTGTAAGGGGGGGGGGGGAGTTGTTGCCGTGAGGCTAGAGACTGGCCGGAACTCCGCGCATGGCATCGGTGAGATGCAGATGGAGAAGTACGCAGTCAACGAGCGTAATTTCATGCATAAAGATGCCATCATCATGCGCATGGTTTGGACTCTTTTTGGTGATTGGGTAAGATTGATCAAGGGACAAGGCCTCAAACCAATGAAACGACGCACCACCTCTTGTTCCCATGACAACCTGAAACACGAAAAGGAGTCATGACTCCACTAAAAGAGGCTTGAAGTAATGGGTATTTTGATTGTTTCACTCTGTAGAGAAACCGTAGTATACCGTATGATGACTAGCTCATGGTGTGGGTATCGTAGAAGGCCTTCATATGGTCAAACTTTTGATGTCTCTGTTGTCTCCGTTGTGTTTGTTGTGTTTGTTGTGTTGGTTTTCTTAGTAAAAAGTCTTTGTAGAACACTATCTGATTTCAAACCATATACTGATCTTAAATATTATCTGATCTGATCTGATGTGGGAGGTAAGAGTGATTGAATAGATAAAATTTTCGCCGGCATACGAGGGTCGTGCAGATTTTGAGGCGAGCAGGCCAATTTTTACTCGCGCCATGCAAAAAACACCGTCGGGCCGTTTTATACACAGGGCCAAGTCACCGACTCGCATTCCCCATGGAGATGGCACCAAATGAAAGATTTCGATTCTATCGGGGCAATTTGGACGAGGAAAAACGGACTCCTTCCCCGTGATTTCCCTTCATTCCATTGTGAAACATAACACCCAGAAATCCACCAATCATAGACCGAGAAACTCATGCTAAGAATGTTCGTCCCAACGAGAATGTCTCTGCCATCAACTGCAGCAGCTGCAAAAGAGACGCCCGGGGTTTTCCACTTTCATCGAAATGTTGCGCAAGCCGGCGCTGGGTTCCGCGATTTATAGCCAATCCACGGCCAAGTATTTAGTTGGGGCGACACCAGCAGCAGTGAAGTTTGCATAGAATTGAAACCTCTCACTTGCATGAAAATTTTACGAAGTTAAAATTTAGTTGACATGTGAAGGCGCCGATCCGACTTTCTTGACACATTGCCAAGACTATTCTTGACTCCAGGCCCTAGACCCTAGACCCAGGCTGCCAGTGGGTCAGTGTAGACAGCCACCTTCATTCTCTTCGTAATGAACATTAAAGGTGAATTGCTAGGATGGAGATTCAGCCTAATGAAAAGGTATGAACTAGGTCAATTGGGTGCCCGCCCTGAAAGGAGTTTACCATTTGAATGAGTCAAGGTGCGTTTCATCAATGTGCACTTGGCCAGACCCCCAAACACCATGACTCTATGATTTTATATTATGTGATTTTATACTCTATTTTGTTTTCTTTATCATGTACTACTCTATGAGACATTACTCTATGTGATGACAAAGAATTTGTGCTTTAATCTGACTGCCTGTATCCGTTCTGGGAATACTTTGTCATTGACTGGACCTCGATGTGGCTCTAGCAGAAAAAAAAATCCTGTATGTCGCCCAAAAGCGTTATGATTTTTTCTTGGCTGCAGTTGTCAAAGTTATCTATGGCATCTACCCGCATTAACTATGTACTGATTGGATATCTCACCATGCACGAACCATTAATTTCCAGCGCAGGGCTGATCTCAGACTAGCTTCTGCACCCGTATAAATACTAGATCCGCCTGTTGTTCGTAACCCACTCAAAATTGAGCCAAAGAAAAACTGAGCTAAAAAAACCTGAGCAGCTTTTCACCATGCTTTTGGCCTCTTTTCTCTTCTTCTCTATCCTCATACAGCTAGGCTTGGCCGGGAAACCCACCAACCTCAAGCTTTACACTTTATCTGAAATCACGTATTGGGGATGCACGGCCGAAGCCCTGGCCGAAGCCCAGTGGAGTGCAACTCCTTATGATTACACTCCTTTTTGCACCGACATCAATGCCATGGCCACGTTGGTAGGGTGCTTCGCATACAAGGGTAGAAACACCACGGAAGGGCTCAAGTTCCTCATCCAGGAATGTGCTGAGGAATACTCCACCACTGTCACCTGGGAGAACATCACTGATAGTTACCAGTTGCTTATGGATGACGGCTTGACTGTTGCCGAAATGGGGAACTACACGTTTGGAGACCCAGTGACGCACCCAATTATTCTTGACCAGACTGCGTCGTTGCTCCAGATCAAAGCTGAGGATATCTTTCTCCAGAACTATAACCACTCTGTTTTCTATGGCGCAGGTCTCATTGCCTATTGGGGGTTGATTTGTGTGATCTCAGCCATTGCCAATTGGAGCTTGGTTCTCTTCCCAGGGCTTCGCCGCACCTTTGATGGAAGGATCTCCAGAATGTGGAGAAAATACGTGGTTTTGCCTGCACTTCTCCGCAAGAAAAATGCCACCCAGCAAAACTTCCTCTATATCTTTTCGTTCTTGGTGCCTTCCCGGGTCGAAACCATTGTTCTTTTTGTTTTTTTCTGGTTACTGTTTGGGCTGTGCGCAGCTGAAATCCACTACCTCAAGGGAGACCCAGTGTTTGCCCTGAGACTTGAGGCAATCAACCGGTATGTTGCTGATAGAACAGGAATTATGTCACTTATGCTTTTGCCACTTTTGGTTTTGTTTGGTGGCCGGAATAACTTCTTGCTCTGGGTCACACGGTGGAAATACTCAAGGTTCATCACTTACCACCGGTGGATCGCCAGAATGTGTGTTCTTTTGGCCACCATCCACAGTATCTGTTACTTCAGAAGCTTTGTGATTTACAATGATATGGCAGAAGAGATTGCTGAGAACTATGTTGTGTGGGGAGTGGTTGCGTTTGCGTGTGGAATCCTCATCATGTTCCAAGGCTTGCTTGTGTTAAGAAGAAAATGGTACGAGATGTTTTTGGTCATCCACATTGCTTTGGCTGCCTTCTTTACTATTGGAACATGGTACCATGTCTACGAACTCTCATATGCCCAATTTATGTATGGAGTGTTTGCCATATGGGCCTGTGACCGTATAGTGCGTGTGGTCCGTATGGTCATGTTTGGGTTTCCTAAAGCCGATGTGGCCATTTATGCCGATGACACCATCAAGATTACCGTCCAGAAACCTTCTTACTGGAAACCCATTCCTGGAGGCCATGCATTTGTCTACTTTATGCACAGCTACCACTTCTGGCAATCGCACCCCTTCACCTATATTGAGGATGGGGACAAGATTGTGTTCTTCTGTAAGGTGAAGGGAGGTGTGACCAAGGCCATCTATAAGCACGTGGTCAACTTGCCAGGAAAGGCAACACAGATGAGAGTCAGTGTGGAGGGTCCGTATGGGGAATCTAACCCGGTCAAGAGCCACAGCGATGTGCACTTTATTGCGGGAGGTAACGGTATCCCCGGTCTTCTCTCTGAGTTCCAATACTTGGAAAAGGCTTCTGACAGCAAGCAAAGGTTGAAGCTCACATGGATTGTGCGAGAAATCAAGTCGTTGACTTGGATGTACAAGGAGTTCCAGAGGTTCCAGGACTCCAAGTCCGATATAACAATCTATGTCACTCGTCCTGATTTAGTTGGTGGCATTGAAGACCTCTACTCGCTCACATCTACAGACGAAGACTCCAGTAAGGAGCTTAAGGACGAGAAGCCCATTCACGATATCATGGAGCACCTCTCCAAAGAGCTTCCTCACATTAAATTCGTCGAAGGCCGTCCTGACCTTCAACAAATTGTCGAGACAGATATCAGTGAAGCTTCTCATAGTGTTGCATTCATCACTTGTGGCCACTCAATCATGGTGGACGACTTACGATACAGAGTGGTGCAGAATATCGACAAGACCACCAAGAGAGTTGACTTTTATGATGCTGTGGAGATCTGGGCTTGATTGTGTTTTTATCGTCACAGCTTTTATTTCTAAATCTAATCAATGAACCTTTTAAAGGTGCCTTATTTGGATATTGAACCCTGTTCATGAACCCTGTGCGAATACAGTCAGGATTAGGGAATCTGAGTCTGGATAAGGGGGAATGACGGAATCTCTAGACAAAAGCCAAATTCAATAGACAAGCAAGGAAACGAAGTGGGCAATGCTTCAAATGCTTACTAACGACTTCGTATCTTGATACGAAATCACATATGCAAGATCCATCTAATTGTTTAGCGTCATATGCTCTGCAGAATCGACTTTGCAGAATCACCTCGCAGAATCGACTTTGCAGAATCACCTCGCAGCTGTGTAAGGGCCATACCTGTATCTTAGGATATACATAATTGCCTCTGCTAGGTCCTGTACTTAGAACATACATGTTTACCTCCTTCAATTACATGCAAACCCAAAATAAACATCATCTCTGATTCGCATGCCTTGAGTTATTAAAGTGAAGAGATCAACCGAAAGGGGTATTTTCTGCAGGACATACACAATTCCTGCATTAATCGTAACAAATGTGATAGGACGAAGAGGTTTATTCGCAATGATTTCCTGCAAAGGCCAAAGGCTGTATAAGTTTTGCATGAGTAAAAATTTTTATGCCTTATGGGCCACATGCATCAAAGTTATTGTGTCATGGTTTAAACATGTTTTACGAGCCACTGGAAGTGGTATGTGATTGTCATCTCGAAAGTCATTGCAAAAGTCATCGCAAAAGTCATCTCGAAGAGCATCGAGGGCTTGTATACACTCCGCACATCTCATCGCTTTCGTCACTAGTCACGCGCGCTGTAGACATCCAATTGGCCAGCTTATCCAATCAGAGAATACCCATGGAACGGCATGCCTGTTGCCTCTGCCTCAGGTACTATCGAAGTGATGACAAAACGGGTAATCTCCGAGAAACAACAACAAAAAAAAAATAAAATTAGCCATAGTCCAATGGAAGTAACCGTGAACCAAAGAAACCAATATTCAACGGATCTAATTACCAAATACGGCATTCACACATCAATGTGTCCCACAGTATTCCCATATTGTAGTGTAGAGTATTTTAGTTTAGTTTAGTGTAGTTTAGTGTAGTAAAAAAAAAAAAAGAGTAGTTTAGTTTAGTGTTGTGGAGTGTAGTGTAGAGCATTTTAGTGTAGTTTAGTGTAGTGTAGTTTAGTGTTGTGAAGTGTAGTGAATCTCGCTAGCGATAATTAAGTGTCGGTATAGAGTTTGATGAGACATGCGTGCAGGAACGATCATGTAAAATCTTTCCATCTAAATCATGTTCATTCTCTGAGCGCAAAAGCCCCAACAGACGAAAGATTGCTCAGGTGAATGGCGCATATGCATATCGTCTATTGAGACAATCGAGACGGCGGATCTGCTTCCATCTAAAAAAGCGCCTTTTCTGCAAAGCGTCTAGTGTGCGACTCTCGCCTTTCGAAGCATGTGCACCCCTCCAGGGCGACCGGAGAGCCATAATCTCATGGGAGGGCGTGCGGCGTTTATGCGCTCTACCGATAGGGCGGAAGCCTAGTCACGAGCAAAGGCAATTCTGCACCTTTTACCCACGGCACTCTAAAGAGTGATCGATCCGAAGAAGACCCAGAAATCCGAGTTCTTCATGGGGCACCACGATACATGAGAGGAGAATTTTGATTTTTAGCATATGATCGTACATACCTAGAGTTAGGAGTAGCGGACGGTTGGACTTATATGCAGGCAGAACTGTAAAAAAAAAAAGATTAAACTTGAATAATCTAACCTATTATCTTTCTATAGAAGAACTTTCCTAATAGAGCCTGAATCTCAGTTTTTGAGGTCCTTGCAAAATTAGTGTCTACGTTGTTTTGATCGTTTGTGCTAAATAGTGGACCCTCGAGTTTTTATTTGGTTTGGGATATGTGGATGTGGTATAGTGGGGCAATAGTGGGCCGCTAGCTAGTATCTTCGCACTCGGCCAATCTTACGGATGGCTATCTCATGGATGGGTATAAGGGTGCGTGGGCTCTCGTGTTCCTGTAGGGATGATCTTTACCATACAGGACGGAACAATAGCAATAGAAATAAACGAACCAATACGAGCTTCCATAGAGCGTCTAATTTTCTCGTAACTGTTTGCTGAGACAACGGGCATAATTCTCCACCGATCTGTTTTTTTTTTCCTCCGTTAACGGGTCAGCGTTACGCACTGTGGATGCATAAATTGAGGCGCAAGGTGACGTGCACATACACCAAGCTGCCCAACTCAACGTGCGCGCAATCGCTAGATACGAGGCGAATCTCGTCGGACTTTGGGCTCAAAACACAAGCATACATAGAGACGTTTGGGGTTGATTTTTATGGTTTTTAGCTAAAACTTCAAAATTTGTAGCTTCATTATCTGAAATATTTTTCTGACCTTTGGAAGATGCTCGCCTGCCCGCACCGGGCAGTTGTTTAAGTTAGAGTTTGCATATGCATACTTTTCGCCTAGGGACTGCAGGTATTCCAGACGTCGTGCACATGAGCTATATCGTGCTGCAGAAGTTGTTCCGCACGCTAGCTTGACATGCCGGTGACGTTTACGGATGCTATATGAAGGAAAACGCCTTGTCGCAACCAATGAGGGGTGAGATCCCGAAGCGTCTACAGCAGGAGAAGTATTCGGCAAGCGTCTCAAATATTTCTTAGGTCTTTAGCGAAGTCCTCGAAAACTTTGTGAGTACCCCATACACTCCGACTTTCTTATCACCGAAGTGGTATACTTTTTTACGAGCTCGTGGGTTATAAAACACGGTGAAATGCAGTACGACGTTTTCAGGGAAACGGTTTTGAAACATAAAAGGGTCAAGAGTGAGGTGGGTTGATGCAAGGTGTTGCAAAGCACCGCCCTGAATTAGCTAAATTAGTCGGCGTTTTCCTGCCGACATGTACCATGAAGGAAACCTACGATCATGGCTTAGACTCGAGAAAAATGGATTATGTGCAGGATACAGCTGCACGCAAGCACGATGCACGATAAATTTAGAAGACTATTGCGCTCATAATCACACATGCAGATGTTCTGATTTATCCTCGTGAACAAAATTTTAGAGTGGCAACAATGTGTGAATGCAGTCAAGAGAAACCCCTAATAGGTAATTTGGTACGAGCCCTTTTTCAACGTGCGCTCATAACAGATGTGCCAAAACCTGCATCCTGCAGGCCGCTGTCACTACAATACGAGGAAGAGTTTGCACTGGGCGATGCAGAGACGGAAGAGAAACGAAACGAAGCTTTCTGGGGCGGGCAAAAGTAAAACATTCTGAGCGGGAAACGTCTGGGGGCGATCAGAAGCCTGTGACGCAGACTTCCCCGCTCGACAAGTTTCTGGAAAACTTAGCGCCAGGTCTTCACATGCAGATCATGCAGAGCAAGTTAGGCGAACATCCGCATTCGGATGCATTTTCGCAAAAACCCTACAAACGAAAGGTCTACATTCTTCAGCACGATGTCTAATCATGCACATGCACCTTTAAAGTTTTCTTGGTTGTTATCCGAGGAGCCAAAAAACACTCATTTTTGAAAAGCTTGTGGTTGAAAAAGGCCCGAAATGCATGCATTCTGTAAGCGAATGAGTCCTGGTCTTTGCATTGCGTTTTCCATGCACGTTGCCAAATGCAGGAATGACGCACTAATTTTAAGTCAGGTCCCTTCGGCCCGATCAAAGATCATGGCTGTGGGTCATTTCATGCACCGAATAAGTAGGAAGTAATTTCCCCAGATCTAAACGGTTCTTTTTTTCAAATTCATTCTCTTCATTTCAACACTCGCTCCATGCACAGCCTTTTCATCTTCTTTGTTGCGCTCCTAGCGACATGTATGGCCGATAACGGCATTGGGTGCAAGCCCGACTCCGTGGGCACCAAAGGTTTCCTGGTGGGCTTCTACAAGTACCCAATCCATGATACCCTGGGTTGGGATGATGGTTTCTTCACCAGCGACTACAAGAAATTTGGTTTCATCAAGCAGATCACCGGAGTCACCACCTCCGATTTCTCCGTCACCAATAACGTTGCTACGATGACAGTGGTCAATGGCGCCATTTATGGCGAACCCGTCACCACCACAAACTATACCTTGGAATTGGGAGGGTTCTTCTATGCTACCCAATCCGGTACTTACACTTTCACCCTTAATGCAGACAACGGAGCCTCGTTGCAATTTGGTTCCGGTCAATCTTGCTGCAATGACGCAAGTGGTAGTGTCACAGGTAACTTCAGCATCCAAACTCTTGGTCCTGCTGGAGGAGGAGGTAATGTCAACGTCAACACGTACACAGCCAGTTTCACGCTTGAAGCCGGTGTGTACTACCCCTTGAAAATTGTCACCTTCAACTGGATTCAAAATGGTGGTCTCAGGACAACTTGGCAGACCCCCGACGGAGCCGTCCATCTGGACATTGCTTCGCAGGTGTACCAACTTTCCTTCAAGAACTCTGTTTGTTTCACCACCATGACTTCTATTTGGTCCAATTCTTATACCTCAACGACCACTCAAACTGGTGTGTCAACCAATACTGTGGTGGTTGAGATTCCCAAGTGCACCACCACAGTTACGCGCACCTGGACAAACTCCTACACCACCACCACTACCGGAACTGGAGCTTCTACCAACACCATTGTGGTCAACTTGCCAAAGCCAACCACTACGGTCACTTCATACTGGACAGACTCTTACACCACCAGTACTACTGCCACTGGAGGTACTGGTCTGTCCAACACAGTGATTGTTCAAATTCCCAAGTCTACCTCTACAGTCACCAGAACTTGGGATAGCTCTTACGCCACCACTACTACTGGAACTGGAGTATCGGTGAACACGGTTGTAGTTAATGTTCCTACTCCAACAACCACCATCACCACCCCATGGACTGGCTCTTATGTCACCACAATCACTGCTACTGGAGGCCCCGGTGGGTCCAACACTGTGATCGTGCAGGTGCCCAAATCCACCACCACTGTTACTTATACTTGGGGAAGCTCATATGCTACCACCACCACTGCATCTGGAGAGTCTGTTAATACTGTTGTTGTGAATGTTCCGACTCCAACCACCACTTTGGCTAGAGTCTGGACTGGTACTGGTATCTCTACCACCACTGCTACTGCAGAAAAACCAGGCCACACCAATACCGTGATTGTTAACATTCCAAAGAACACCACCACGGTGACTCAGACTT
>NLAO01001954.1:1074-18622 GCA_002370835.1 Metschnikowia continentalis | reverse complement strand
AAGCACCATACTTGAGAGAGTTATTGGAGTCCAACGTCATAACACTTCCTGATTATACGAGGGTTTATACGAACGCTCAACACTAGTTTGAATCATTTTGTCGCACTGGTTTGAATCATTTTGTCGCACTGGTTTGAATAGTTTTGAAAAACACAGTAGATCCAGAAATGTAGTAAACCTAGAAATGTACCAGGATCTGTTAACTCACAGAGTCAAGGTACTATGTGTTGACGCTTAATGCTTTGCGCCTACAATTGTGGAAGGGTGATAACAAGACAAAATGGTTCACACCAACTTTCATTAGAATTCAATAGTCTAAAATCTTAAATCTGGACGATTGACTCATATGTACTACATTTGGGACAGAAATCTTGCAGTATCAATCAAGGGTGAAAAACGGACGGAACTAAACTGGTTTTTTTGTTATCCTGTATACAACAACTTGTTAGGGGGTGTAAGAAACATTTTTGAATTATTGGTTTGTTTAATTTTTTTAGTGTGGTTTGAACAATTCTGTCTTCTTGGTTCGAAACATTTTGGCACGCTAGTTTGAATAGTTTTGAAAAACACTGTACATTGGATTATAGATGTTGGAACATGAGGAATCAGTATATCTCTGATGTACTGCATGTTCCATGTGACTGCATGTAAGCAGGACAGATGAAATAGTGATATGTAGGAATAGACGGAGAGTGGATGACGTCCCGCAGAAAAGGGAGCGGGCGGGAACACGAGAAGGATATAGAATAAGAGACGACGTTGAGTTGAGTATAGCTTTAAAGGAAATCGTTCCAGTTTATGCGTTAGTAGATGACAAATAACAACAATAGAGACCAAAAGGTCAAACACAAAAAATAGGGGAAAGCACTCAATGGTGCAAATTTAAAAAAATAGACTTTTGCATGTGCTGGCTTGGTATATCACTTAGGGGTAATCACCATATCATCCTGTGTATTGTTCCTAATCATGCAGCATGACTACAATATTACTTGAGGTCATTACACTGAAAACAACTCACTATTATGAAAGGGCAACTGAAGAGTAATCAAAAAGGATTAATTAAGAAGGAGTAATTGACGTCCATTTTGGGAATCATCCTGACCTCTCTTTTTTTTTTGGGAATGAATGAATCTTGGGATGGACCTTGGTAACATAATAAGCCAAATTTTTCTATTGCCTATTGCTTTTGGTAAAGGACCTACATGGCTTGGGATGACCCCAAACCCTATTGTTTCGGGGTCCAGTTCCCTTCCAGATCCACTATTATACCATGATCCAGAGCATTGTTCTCCACACCGCGTGACTACTCATGATAAGGGATAAGTGATATTCAAGCGCTTTCCTTGAACATATATAACACGATCTATCTCCCCCCCCCTTTCTGTTTCTCAATCATCATGAAAACCACTCAGTTAATCATTACTTGTCTCATCTCCACTACCGTTTGCGCATCCCCCATAAACTCACTCGGGTTATTTGCCAACATCTCAGGCACCTACCAGCAGCTCCCGGGCAGCTTTCAGCCAACCAAAGATGTGGTAAATACTTCTTTGATTCATGAAACAAATTCTCAGTATCCTGACGACGAAACTGAGCTCGAGAATAACCAAGCTATTAAGAATAACCAAGCTTTTAAGAATAACACCAATATCTCAAAGCATCCTAAGCTTATCAATGGCACAATTCAGTTGATGACTTGGAACTTTCCGGGTACCATTAACACTGATGACATGCTAGTTGAGAAGTTGGTTATGCGGGAGTGTGTGGTTGAGGGTAACAATGTGTACTATATTCTTTATGACATACTTCCCCTGCCCAAGCAGGTTTGCGTGAATTATAAAGTGTACTTATTGCCCTATGACACAAATACTGGGAAGGTGATACTCCGTGACAAAAATGTGGTCGATTTACTGAGTAGCGGGTTATCATAGCCCCACAACTCTGTTCCGAACTAGTAGCAATGTATGTTCTCAGGTCGCCGTTGGTCATATGACCACTTTAATTGCTACAAGTTGATATCTGGCTCGGGATTGAGCACTTTAATTGAGTTATTAAAGAAGCTGCTTAATGCACTGTCAATGTTTTAGTGAAGGAACAAAGAAGTCTTCTAGACAGACAAGCATATGATACTCAGTAGTATTAGGCGTGACACACCAATCAATCACTGGCACTGGAATCACTGATTCTGGAATCATTGACATAGCAATAGGACTGGAATCACTGACAGCAATAGGACTGGAATCATTGACATAGCAATAGGACTGGAATAACAATGTACTAGTATCATTTGATTTGTATCACTATAATACTGGTATCACTGATACCCAATGTTAGCCTTACCGTAGTACTAGTATGGCACTGATGACACTGCCACAAGAACATAATAGTATGACACTTGAACTAGTATTAGCCAATGGAATTTAAGAGCACTCATCTACTAATTGGTACCAATTGGGTTAGTGGAATGGCACTAGAACTGATCCAGTACTAGATCCAGGTTTAATATCACTAATATCCCTATTGGCACCATTATAGCACTAGCAAACTAGTATAGACTGATGGACGGAAAGAAGCTAGTATAGACCAATCTGGACCAGTTTGAACTGGTGAAGTAGTTTGAACTGGTGGACTAGTTTGAAGTGGTGGACTAGTTTGAAGTGGTGGAATAGTATCGTTCGAATCGCTAGCATTTAACTGCCACTAGTTATTGATGGTTGCCTCCTTTCTTTCAGATTGAACTTTTTCCTTCAATTCTGACCCTTTTCTTGTAGTTGATATCTGGTTCGGGATTGAGTGGTTGGGAAATGATGAATGGTAGTGAGAAAGAGATTGGGACCATATTACTAGATCTTGTGTTGGAGGGTGTTATACTGAGAGTCTGCTATGGATGGTTTTCTGCTGTGGATGCTGTGAACTGTATCTGCTGTTCTGCTGTTCTGCTGTTCTGCTGTTCTGCTGTTCTGCTGTGGATGCTGGTGGGGTCTGGTACTGGTAACCTGAATACTGTCATTGCTTTCAGCTGATGGATTGACTCAATACAAGCACGAGTAGACAGCGACACTAGGAGTGTCAACAAGTACCTAGCGTGTACGGAGTCTGAGTACTTCGTGCATGCGTTGTATGCAGACCAGTGATGCGCCGTGTGCAGGTTCCTAGTGGGTGAAAACTCTTCACCAGCCTCGCACCGGCCAACCCACTTTGGTCTTGTAAGGTACAACTTACATATCCCTGTATATCAATACATATACTAAAACATAGGTTGAAATGAATTGATCCGGATGTATCTCTATCTCTGTACACCCCCTCGGAAATGAATGGAGGTAGATAGAGATGGATGGAGGTAGATAGAGGTGGAGGTAGATAGACGTAGAGGTAGATAGAGGTAGAGGTAGATAGAGGTAGAGGTAGATAGAGGTAGAGGTAGATAGAGGTGGAGGTAGATAGACGTAGAGGTAGATAGAGGTGGAGGTAGATAGACGTAGAGGTAGATAGACGTAGAGGTAGATAGAGGTAGATACAGTAGTATATTTTTTATGGAAAGAAATGGAACTGAATCTAAATCTGGAGTNGTAGAGGTAGATAGAGGTAGATACAGTAGTATATTTTTTATGGAAAGAAATGGAACTGAATCTAAATCTGGAGTAGTAATAGTACTCTAGTAGATTATAATACTCAGTGGTAGGCTGTAGTATTATGATTTTCCGAGAAGAACTGAAGTTGTAGCACTGGATCAGCTAGACCGCTTAACCAGTATATGAGTCTGTTAGGGAGTAACAGGTTTGGAGTAGTATTCCTCTGACAGAAGGGTAGTACTCTATAACAGAAGTAGTAAGTAGTAAGTAGTAAGTAGTAAGTAGTAAGTAGTATAGAGTAGAGTAGAGTAGAGGACTATGATTTAAAGAATAAAGTAGCATACTATAGAGTAGTATAGTGTTGAATCCACCTAATACGGTCAATACTAACACTGCTGGCAAAATTTCTTCTGAATATTACTAAGATCAATACTAACACTGCTGGCAAAATTTATTCAAGTGATGTCTATTTCTTGTCTACTGCTGAAGTCGATCAGTAAATATGCTCCAAGGAAAAGTACATTTAGGTGATCACATTGATGCTCTATTGCTGGATTATGGACTTGATGACTGTCGTTCAAATGTTATACCAGCGGACATAAAAGGATTTGAGAAATATACGAATGAAAGAGATGAGGAACCTTGTGATGGAACGGAATACCGATCTATCATTGGCAAGTTATTATTTGCTGCCAACACTGTTCGTTTTGACATCAACTTCATCGTGCTGAAACTTTCCAGATACCTTGCAAATCCGTTGAATAAACATTTATCGTCTGCCAAAAGGGTACTCAGGTACCTCAAAGGGACAACGACATTTGGACTCATTTACGAGTTTAAACCATCTCGGGATCTTGTCGCATATTCTGACGCAAGCTTTGCTTCTGAACCTGATGAAGGATATCGATCGATTACAGGCTACATGATAATGTTTGGTGGATCACCAGTACTGTGGAAATCCCAGTTACAGAAAACAGTCGCTGTCTCTACGCTTAATTCAGAAATGAATTCCTTTTCAAATTCCTTTCCTTTTAAGGTTTTCCAGCTTCCAAACTGCTGAAGAGTATTATGATGGAACATTGAAATTAAATATCAACTTCAGTGTCCATATAGAGAAGTTAATAATGGGATGAATTTTAGGGTCAATAATGGTATGAATTTTAGGGTCAACAGAGATATGAATTTTAGGGTCAAAAAAGGTGTGAATTTTTGGGTCAAAAAGGTATGAATTTTAGGGCCAACAGAAGTATGAATTATTCAAGAAAGAAAAGCAATTCAGCTGAAATTCCAGCTAGCATTATCCCAAAGCAATAAGCATGTCCTTAATTGGCTACCGAATGCAAATTCCTCAAAGAACGGACTGGATAAGGAAGATAGGGAGAAATTCATGGACTTGCCCTTGGTGGCAAATGGCCAGGGCCTTTTCCTGGTTGATGACGATGACACAAGCAATAATGCAACCACAGTTGGTGATTTCCTTAAATCAGAGACAATGAAAAAAACACAAGAAATTGTAGCTACAACAGACCCACGATCAGGATCTAAAGCTATATCAGCATTAATGAACAGAATGAGAACAGATAAAAGAAAGTCACTAACGAATGATCAAAATCCGAGTCTCAAAGGTTCAAAAGGTACTTATGGCGTACAAAAGACTTTTAAAAAGCTGGAAATCTTGACTGCTATCAAGAAACCTACAAAGAAGTCTCTCAAACCTACAAAGAAGTCTCTGAAACCTACAAAGAAGTCTCTGAAACCTACAAAGAAGTCTCTGAAACCTACAAAAAAGTCTCTGAAACCTGTAGCTGCTGATGACAGTGATGACGAAGTTTCTAAGCTGAGCCAGATTACGGAGAAGAAAAAGGTGGTGCCTCAAAGTAGGAAGAAAGGTAAAGCACGTCTTTTCTTAAGGGCTTATCCGGGGATTACCTCTATCCAAAGGTTTGGATAAGAATATTGATGTATTTGTGCCTAGTGACCTTTACCAAATTAGAAACCTTTTTATACTGTTTACAAAGAGGGGGGGTCATTGCCAGAGAGAAGTTATGGATGGATGTGTACATTACAAATTTGATATCCATGATCGAATCGAATCGAAACCTACCTCCAATCAATACTTGAAAATCTCCAGGCTACCGGCGAAGTCTTTGTGAAAGTGTGCACTTTCATGTCCAACATTGGCCACAGTGACGCGAACTTTGATGACTACGAGCACAGACTTTGCGCAATCATGGAAGACTTGGAAGCAATGGAGGAAATGGACTATAGTGCTAAGAGCAGCCTTGAAAAAATTAAAGCTGGCTTCACTGTGAGTTTGGCGAATGTAATTCGCGGCCACACAGAGGCTTGTGAACTAAAGGAACATTATATGGACCAGTTTCACCAGCTTTGGGTGAAAGAGCTATGTAAGAAGCCCCTCTCTCTCAAAAAATTGGAAAAGGTGATTGACTGCGCTAGTATTGAGAACCAGAGAGACTTTTTCGAAGAATGCATTCACTTAAGATGTATGAATTTTTGTCAATGATGTCAACTATACTAAGAAATTAATGATAGTAAGACACCAATCAAAAAATATCAGTGTTTCAATGGACTGTTGATGGAATGGCAAGCATATTAAGAGATCAATGATAATTTTGTTTCACAGCCTCAAATAGTATAAGATTGTCAGATCTTAGAGTGTAATTGGAACTATTGGATCTGGAAATATAGATGTGGACAGTTCTAGCGAATGGCGGGGAAGACTTTCCACCACAATTCATCCAGGAGGTTTACCTGAGCATTTCACTGGAGTTGGAGAATAAAGTTTCAGATTCGAAGCCAAAAGAGGAAATCTCTCGTCTTAAACAAGAGAGTGTCAGGTCTCTGAGCTCCCCCAAGGAAGACACATTCTCTGGTCTATCCATTCCAGATTCAAAACCACAGCCTGTTCCAAAGACATCAAGACCTCAAACAAAAACGGTTTCAAATCCGGTTTCAAATTCAGACTCGAACCCAGGCTCCAAACTCGAGGAGAATGCCGTCTACAAAGGCTATGTGAGCAGCATTATGCCGTATGGTGCCTTTATTCGTCTCCATAGCCCGTCGTCGAGTGTTTCAGGGTTGTGTCATGTCTCCAAAATGCTGTTTGATGGAACTACAAGAACACGACATCCAGAAGATGTGCTGAAACATGGCCAGGAAGTGTTTGTCAAGATCGCCAGCCTTAGCAAAGAGCCAAATGCCAGAAATCAAAAGATTTCCCTTTCCTTAGTCGGCATAGACCAAGTCACAGGTATAGACAAGCTGCATGAACTACGAGATATGAAAGGCCGGGGCCGGGGCTTTTTGCCAGACCAAAGTTCTGCCAAGCGGAGACGTTTGACTTCTCCAGAAAGGTGGGAGATCCGCCAGCTTATTGCATCTGGAGCAGCTTCGGCATCTGATTACCCGGAATTGAATGGCTTTCAAGACGATGATATGGAATAAAAGTAGATCTCTTAGATCAGATCACTAAAATGGTTCAAAGTGGTTCAAAAATGGTTCAAAGTGGTTCAAAAATGATCCAAAGTGGTTCAAAAATGGTCCAAAGTGGTTCAAAAATGGTCCAAAGTGGTTCAAAAATGGTTCAAAGTGGCTCAAAGTGGCTCAAAAATAGATCAAAAAATAGATCAAAAAGTGGATCACCAAAATGATCCTTTAAATCATCGGATCTATAGTCACAAACTAAAATAAACAGAGGAACCTATAATAATAGGGTTGTTAGACAAGCCCTACATTAACAGGGTTGTTAGAAAAGACAAGCCCTATAATAATAGACAGACGGACTGATTGGATCAGAATGAAAAAAAAAAAAACTTAGCCTCAGACATAATCTTATAATAATAGATGGCTGGAGTGTTATTGTTCCATAGAGGGTCTAGACTAAAGGAAGCACCTGCTCCTGCATGCACGAGCAAACGGGTTTATACAATTACAATTAAACAGACACACAGACAGGACTCTGACTAATGACAATCGACACGGTCCATTGTTATTGACCAAAAAAAGAAATACAAATACACGCTAATACCGATTCATTGTTTACTATAGGCTGGCCTTCCTGCGGATAGTGTCGGTGGCTGGCCGATTGTCTCGAGTATTATTGTCTCGAGTGGTATAGTCACGCTCGAAGAATTGTGTTGCCCGTTAAAGGCGCGCTATTTAATGCGTTTTTGGTGCGCTTTTAATATGCACCTGGTGCGCATTTAATCCACTTTTAGTGGCACTTGGTGCGCATTTAATCCACCTTTAGTGGCACTTGGTACGCTTGGTCTGCGCAATGACTACGCTTGGGTACGCTTGGGTACGCATTTGGTACGCGATATTCCATACCGAGCTCATAACCCCTCAGTCGTAACCACCTACCTTCGCTTTTCTGGCTGGGGTCCCAATTGATGTTGTTATTAATCTGGGTGCCGGTGGTGATGATAAACAACGGTCAATTAAAGTATCTAGGCCTTTAATCCCATCAATTGTCATGCACATCTCGTATTCTTCTTCTTCTTCTTCTTCTTCCTCTTCCTCTTCTTCTTCTTCTTCCTCTTCCTTTTCTGCATCCTCTTCCTCTTCCTCTTCTGCATCCTAATTATACTCCCCTCGTACCCTTCTTGTACTACTTCCTCTCTTTCCTTTTCCTACTAAGCCTAAATATGGAAGCCTCATTAACGCCCCTCTCATTCTGGGTGTTTACCTGGATTGTGGGACGGAAGCGAGGGTGCAGCAGCTAAGTGCCAAGCCTGCGCGCGGGACCCGTGCCTCCCTATTGTTTGCAGCTAAAAAAACCGCAGCCGCTCACTAAAAAAGAAACATTCTCCACGCGCGCGTATTGTTTGCGCCTGCTTGGCCTAACCGTTAGCCAAGGCACCGCCCGCTTTCACCTATTGTCCTTTCCTGCAGACACCCGAGCCCGGCCGTCCCTCCCCGTGTTGGGTTCTATTTTTTTTTTTTTTTTTTTTTTTTTTTTTTTTATTTATTTATTATTAGTATTATTTTTATTTGCCTTTCGCTTCAATATTCACCGAGCCTTGCATGCGGGTGCATATGCGTGATTTGGCTCGCCAGCATCTTTGACCAGCCTACATCAATACATGAGTCCACACTATTTAAATGCCCATGGGTTTCCCTCCTCTCTAAAAATCTCTAACATTTTTTATTATCTCACCACACTCTTTTTTCCCCCATTCCCCCATCCTGACCTAGCGCCATGAAACTTTCTTTAATGTTCCCGCTCTTTGCGGCGGCCTTGGCTCTCCCTCAGGTCGAGATCAGAGGTAATAAATTCTTCGACACGGCTACTGGCGAACAATTCTTGATGACAGGTGTTGCTTACCAACAAGACCCTGCCAATGCACCCGCAGGCTCTTTTTTCGCCGATCCTTTGGCCAACCCTGAAGCTTGTCGCAGAGACCTTCCTTACTTGCAAGAGTTGAAGACCAATGTGATTCGTGTGTACGCTGTGGACCCAGCCCAGGACCACTCCGAGTGTATGAAGCTCTTAGACGACGCCGGCATCTATGTGATTGCTGATTTGGGCGAACCTAGACTTTCTATCAACAGAGAAAACCCTCAATGGGACCTTGACTTGTTGAAACGTTACACTGATGTGGTGGACTCCTTGCAACAATACTCCAACGTGTTGGGATTCTTTGGAGGAAACGAAGTCACCAACAATAACCAAAACACCGAGGCTTCTGCTTATGTTAAGGCCGCCATTCGTGATACTAAGGCTCATATCCGTAAGAGCAACTACAGAAACATTCCCGTGGGTTACTCGGCCAACGATGACTTGCTGATCCGTAAACCTCTTGGTGAATACTTTGCCTGTGGTGAAGAAGAAGACAGAGCCGATTTCTTTGGTCTTAATATTTATGAATGGTGTGGTAACTCCACTTACGAGAAATCCGGATACGCTGAGGTCACCAGACTCTACAAGGACATGGGTATCCCATTGTTTTTCTCCGAGTATGGCTGTAACGAAGTCACCCCTCGTTTGTTCCAGGAGGTCGAGAGCATTTACACCACCATGACTGATGTTTGGTCCGGAGGTATTGTTTACATGTACTTCCAAGAGGCAAACAACTATGGATTGGTTACCGTGGAAGGAAACCAGGTGACCAAGAGATCTGACTTTTCTTACTTGAAGCTGGAGTTGAATAAGGTATCGCCAGTGTTACACTCTGCGCTGTCTTCTACTCCTACCTCGTGTCCTGCCGTTGGTGCCAACTGGAAGTCCTCCAATAAGCTTCCTCCTACTCCCGACAAGCAATACTGTGACTGTGTGGAGACTACGTTTGAGTGTAAGCTTAAGGCTGATGCTGAAGAGCTGCAATTTGGTCGTATCTTCGACTACCTCTGCTCATCCATGAGTTGTTCTGCCATTGCTGGTAACCCACTTGATGGTGTTTACGGAAACTACTCTTTCTGTCTGAACGAGCAAAAGTTGAGTTTCATCATGAACACTTACTACCAGAATAACGGTAGACAAGCACATAATTGTGATTTCGGTGGTATGGGTGAAATTGTCAAAGCTACCAAAAACGTTGATGAGTGTAAGCACTCCACTGACTCTGGATCTAACTCTGGATCTAACTCTGGAAGCAACTCCGGTTCTAACTCTGGTTCTGGCTCCAACTCTGGTTCCGGTTCTAACTCTGGTTCTAGCTCTGGTTCTAACTCTGGTTCTAACTCTGGTTCCGGTTCTAACTCTGGTTCTAACTCTGGTTCTGGTTCTTCCGGTAACTCTGGCTCTTCTGGCTCCAACTCCGGCTCTTCTGGCTCCAACTCCGGCTCTGGTTCTGGCTCTGGAAACTCTGGCTCCAACTCTGGTTCTGGTTCTGGCTCTAACGCTGGTTCTAACTCTGGTTCTGGTTCCGGTAACACTTCTTCTGGTTCTGGAAACGAGGCAGGTTCTGGCAACTCTGCATCTGGTTCCAACTCTGGCTCTAACTCTGGTTCCAACTCTGGTTCTAACTCTGGCTCTGGTTCTGGTTCTTCTGGCTCTGGTTCTAACTCTGGTTCTGGTGACAAGACCGGCTCCGGTTCTTCTGGCTCTTCGTCTGGAAACAACTCTGGAAACAACTCTGGCTCTGGCTCTTCTGGATCTAACTCTGGCTCCAACTCTGGTTCTGGTAACTCCGGCTCTTCTGGTTCTGGTTCCGGTAACAACTCTGGAAACCACTCTGGTTCTGGATCTAACTCCGGCTCTAACTCTGGCTCTGGCTCCAACTCTGGTTCCGGTTCTAACTCTGGCTCTGGAACTAACTCCGGCTCTGGCTCCAACTCTGGTTCCAGATCTTCTAGTGCTTCTGCTGGTGCCTCTGGTTCTGCTTATAGTTCTGTCTCTGCTGGTGCTTCTGCTTCTTCAGGTGCATCTTCCGGTGCCTCTTCGTCTGCTGGTGCTCTTGTTTCTTCTGATGTTGTTTCCGTTTCTAGCTCTGCTTCTTCGTTTGCATCTGCCTCTGCTTCTCCAGAGCAAGGTGACATCTGTGCTTGCATGGAAGCCAGTCTTGAGTGTGTTGCCAAGCCTGATGCCGACACTAACCAATTTGAAGGCATCTTCGGCTGGGCTTGTGGAGCTGGTGGTGTTACCTGTGACGCCATTTCCGAGAACAGTACCTACGGTGGTTGTCTGAACCTCCAGAAATTGAACTATGTGATGAACACGTACTACCTTCAGCAGAACAAAGGTCAGGGTGCTTGTGACTTCCTGGGTGTTGCTACTGTGCGGTCCGTTACTCCTGGACAATGTGTGGTCCCTCCTTCTGCTTCTGCTAGTGGTTCTGCTTCCAACAGTGCTTCCAACAGTGCTTCTGCTAATGCTTCCAACACTGCTTCCAACACTGCTCCTGGTTCTGCCTCTTCTGCTGCTGGTGTCGGTGCTTCTTCTTCTACTCCTGTTGCTGCCAGTTCGTCTGCTGCTGCTGTTGCTGCTTCTTCATCTGCTCCTGCTGCTGCTGCTCTCCGTGCCAATGCTGGTGCCTCTGGATCTGCTTCTGGCTCTGCCTCCAGAGTTGCTGGCTCTTCCGGTGCTGCTGGATCTGCTGCTGCTGGATCTGCTGGATCTTCTTCTTCTTCTGCTGCTGCTGCTGCTGCTGCTGTTGAGGTCCCAAGCAGACTTGGAAACACCAACTCCAACACCAACGGTACTAAAACCAGCTTTGAAAATAGAGCTGTGGAGGGCTCCAGTTCTCCTACTGCAGTGTTCGACTCTTCCAGTACCAAGTTGTCTGCTGGCATTGCTTCGGTGATGGCCTTGGTCAGTTTCCTTGTTGTTTCGTGTTAAGCTCTTTTGGGCTTAAGCCTGCAAAATGGAATGAGCCTTTAGAATTCGAATCCTGGCTGTTCCACTAGAATTTTTTAGTTCGGATTTTTATTACTCAATAATATATGTTTTTCCATTCTATAATACATTGTATATGAGTTTTCTGGCATTATTAAGTGTCACAGTCGTAACAGTAATAATGCAATATCATAGCACGATAATACCAGGTATCATCTCCATGTTAACTCGGTATCAATACATCATCAACACAGTCTTTTAACTCAGTAGTGACTCCTCGTAACTCAGTAGTGACTCTGTCGTGACTCAGTGGTGACTCTTAGTGACTCAGTAGTGACTCCTAGTGACTCAGTAGTGACTCCTAGTAACTCCGTAGTAGCTCTGTAGTAACTCTGTAGTAACTCTGTAGTAACTCTGTAGTAACTCTGTAGTAACTCTGTAGTAACTCTGTAGTAACTCTGTAGTAACTCCTAGTAACTCCTAGTAACTCTGTAGTAACTTTGTGGTAACTTTGTGGTAACACAGTATTGAAACGTCATTGACACGGTCAATGATCATCTCGTCTCCTGTCACCACATTCCCTCTCTCTCTATTTCTTTCTTTCTCCCCTCACACATCATTAATGTTATCGTCAATGACCATTTTCCGGATGTCCCAGAAATAGTCCAGATCAAATGGAGACGTGGAGAGATGATAAGTTTCGTCTGCACCAAACCAGTTGTGCGTTTTCTTCCTGATCTTCTCCTCCTCCTTTTCAAACCGGGCCATTGCCTTGCGACTAAGATGGAACTCATCGCCGGCATATGCCCCCGGTTTTCCCGAATTGGTCGACTCCATCAGTGCTGTTCTCTGCGTAAACGTGCTGACTCCTCGGGGTCCCATGTTGGGCCTGTTTTGGTGTCCACCTCGCACATACTGTGGAAGATCATCAGGTACCAAATCTGACACGTCATGGAACACGTTATCGGCCTCCTCATCAAGAGGATCCATGTTGACCCATCGAAGGTTAGCAGCATCATAGCGCATATTACCTTTTTGGGTCCGAGGCTGCCGGAACTGGTCGCTGGTTATGAGCCCCGGCTGTTTCTGTTTCTTCGGCAGTCCCATTGTATCTTCAAATCGTAACAAATCGTGTTCATTCCCTTCCCACGTCTTTGCTGATGCATTAAACCTCATCTTGCGGTTATCCACCACCGGAGCATATGATTGGTCATTGAGAAACTTGACTAGCCCAATGTTGCGTCGTGGCCCGTCCGTCGTCTCCACCACTTTCTTCCTTTTGGGGCTGCTTCGTAGCTGTATCTGTTTTTCTGTGATCTCCATGTACTTTTCAAGCAACTGTTTTTTGTGGAGTTCCATGTTATAGTCGATATCTTCATTGGAAAGCGGTCTCCCTCGGTCATCGCTTTCATTCTCCTCTTCAATCCCCATTCTTTCGTTCTTCTGGAACTCCCTTCTTCCGGTTTGGATCCTGTCCTTTTCGGTATGGAACGAAGGCATGCGGTCCAACTTCTTGATGAGCTTATTGTTGTGATTGAAAAACGGGTGCTCCTTTGGGCTCCCCATTCGCGCATTCAAGTCCATGGTGGACTTGCTCTTTGCCGGGTTGAATGTCTTGAGAGACCGGGGAAAAGCAGGCATGCTTGTCTTGTGGTGGAGCGAGGAAGTGGGGGTCCGGAACTGCAGAAGCCGGTCGGCCTTTATGTTTGGCGACGGATCGCCGAGAAAGCCATCCTCAATGCTCTCGAAATCGTCCTTGGTGTATTCGTAGTTGAACGTATGGTCAGCGTCGGCGAAATCCTTGAGCTTGAGAGTCTGCACGTCATCCCGGGTCTGGGCCTTGTCTTTGAGTAGGTCTTTCTGCTTTAGGGTATTAACTTCGTTTTGGCTTTGGTACCGAGTATAAAGCTCCTTATCCTCAAGTTCAGCCTCCTTCTGTAGCTGTTGCTTGCGTTGGTTCAAGATATCTCCTGCCCTACCTGCAGACCCAGGTTTCGTAGACCCAGGTTTCGTAGACCCAGGTTTCGTAGACCCAGGCTTTGTAGACGCCAGTTTTTTGGTTGCCTTGTAGATTCCACTCTCCTCCTTGCCGAAAATATCATCAATCTCTTCGAAATCCTCATCATCCATCTCCGTGATATCCGTATCGGTATCTTCACTATATGAACTGAGAGACCTACGGTTGGAAGGGGATGGCAAGGATACTGTGGCGGGCGAAACCCAATCCTTGAGCCGGGCCTGGTCCTTTTCGGAAAACTCAAAGCCTTCGCCAAACGAAACGTCGTCGTTGTGTTTTTCCGTGTAGTCAAGAAACACTCTGGGGGAAAGCGTTGCTCGGGCCGAAGTATCTCGTATATGAGGGCTTCTTCCACGGGAAAAAGCGGGTTTCAAGTCATTTTTGGCATCGGATTCACTGGAGAGTCGGAGCGTGTTGAAATCATCCGAAAGGTTGCTAAGGCCGAAAGGGGGGGGTTTGTCATGTAGAAAGTTGGTGTGGAGGTCAGTTTCGAGGTCCACATCGCTTAGATCTCGGAGAAAATCAGACTCCGTATCGCCCCACTTCTTGAGCTGCTCACCTTTGGCGTCACTGGATATTCGGGGGAGCATTGGGGGGGTATTAGCGTGGAGTTGATGTAGTGAGGTGCTTATTCTTGTGGGTTATTATGGTGAGTTGCCCGTCGCACACCCGTACACCACTACCACTGAATCTCAAAAAAAATCTCCAACCACTACTTCAATTATAGTCTACTATATATTTATTATTATTATTATTATTATTATTATTATTATTTTATCATTATTATTATTTTATCATTATCATTATTATTTTCTTATCATTATTATTAATATTTTTTTATCATTATCCTTATAATTTTTTTTATCATTATTACTATTATTATATATATAGATATGAGCCTAGTATCTCCCTCTCTAAATACAGGTAATTTAAATTGCTGAAGCATTTTAGGTACATAAGGAATCAAACATGCTGGTCTGAATTAATTCAAAAATTTCAAAATTTCAAAATTTCAAAAATAGAAATATTTACATTAAATACTTATATGTACATTTCACCTATTACGCCCATTTTACGAACCACTAATTCCTTGATATTAGCATACACCATTATTGTTAGATTCTTGTTAGATTATGTTAGATTCTTGTTAGATTCTTGTTACATTATGTTACATTATGTCACATTATTGTTAGATTATTGTTGTTACGTCAGGTACTCTGTTTAGTATGTTTTTTTGTTGATGATTCCTCAGGAGAAATCTGAGCTATTTAACTATTTGGCAACGGCGTCGCCTAGTCAACTGGTTGTTGCTAGGTGCAAAGGGGGAAAACTCTCCACCTGATACCTCGTATAATGATGGTGGATGCATGGCACAGTGGAATGGCCATTGTTAAGATTAGACAGCGTAGGCTTAAAATACCTCAATATGTAGAGCACTACCGAAGGTGGGTATAACAACTACACTAGTACTACACTACACTAGTACTACACTACACTAGTACTACACTACACTAGTACTACACTACACTAGTACTACACTACACTAGTACTACACTAGTACTACACTACACTAGTACTACACTAGTACTACACTACACTACTTTTACTAGGGCTGCTTTGAAATAGGTGCCATGATATGTATCACGTGACAATGGCATTAGATAACAACACTAGATAATGAAACTAGAACTATATGACACTACTCCAATTATAATATATATATATATATATATATATATGTATTTCTCCCTCCCTCTCTCTCACTTTACTTCAAATATGGGCCTAGTATCTCCCTCTCTAAAGCATGGCTATTCAAATTGCTAAAGTATTTTATGCTTGCCCGAATCAGTCCAAAACTCTCCAAGATAGAACTAATTAGTATGACTATTTACATGTACATTTCACCTATTACCCCATCTTTCTACCAACCAGTAATTCCTTTCTATACGTATACACCATTATTGTCAGATTCTTGTAGATTCTTGTAGATTCCTGTAGATTCTTGTAGATTCTTGTAGATTCTTGTAGATTCTTGTAGATTCTTGTAGATTCTTGTAGATTCTTGTAGATTCTTGTAGAATTTTGTAGATTCTTGTAGAATTTTGTAGATTCTTGTAGATTCTTGTTGTTACGTCAGGTACTCTGTTTACTATGTTCATTTGTCAATGGTTCTCCAGAGGGAGGAGAGGGCGGAATCGGGCTACTTAAGTATTGAACAGTTCATCTAGTCACCATTGTTCTAGCTCATCACATTATCCTGGTGCCTCATCAATTATGGCTGGTACCTCGTGCAATGATGGTAGAGGAACTATATTATACTATATTATACTATATTATACTATATTATACTATATTATACTATATTATACTATATTATACTATATTATACTATATTATACTATATTATACTATATTATACTATATTATACTATATTATACTATATTATACTATATTATACTATATTATACTATATTATACTATATTATACTATATTATACTATATTATACTATATTATACTATATTATACTATATTATACTATATTATACTATATTATACTATATTATACTATATTATACTATATTATACTATATTATACTATATTATACTATATTATACTATATTATACTATATTATACTATATTATACTATATTATACTATATTATACTATATTATACTATATTATACTATATTATACTATATTATACTATATTATACTATATTATACTATATTATACTATATTATACTATATTATACTATATTATACTATATTATACTATATTATACTATATTATACTATATTATACTATATTATACTATATTATACTATATTATACTATATTATACTATATTATACTATATTATACTATATTATACTATATTATACTATATTATACTATATTATACTATATTATACTATATTATACTATATTATACTATATTATACTATATTATACTATATTATACTATATTATACTATATTATACTATATTATACTATATTATACTATATTATACTATATTATACTATATTATACTATATTATACTATATGTTAGAACCACCTTCGGTAGTGCTCTACCTATTTAGGTATTTTAAGCCTATGCTGTCTGATCCTAAGCATGGCTATTCCATTGTGCCATTCCTCTACCATCCTGGTACCTCGTATAAGGAAGTAAGAGGTACCAGAATGAATTGGAGAGTTTTCCTCCTTGCACCTAGCAACACCCATTAACTATGCGACGCTGTTGCCAACTACTTAAATAGCTCAGATTCCTCTTTCTGAGGAATCATCAACCAAAAAACATACTAAACAGAGTACCTGACGTAACAACAAAAAACTAACACAGTAGATGTTATGAAAGGTTCTTGTGAGCATGTTTGATACCTGAACGTTACTTTATTCATTGATTCACTCGATTCCTCAAAAGAGGAATGTAAACGGCTTTTTTAGTGTTTTGAAGAGAAAACGTGACTTTGAATTACTCTTCATCAGAACAATAGCGGTACTTGTTCTAGGTCAACGGCGTTTCCAATGGCCATTAGGATTAGAAGTAGGCTCAAAATACCTTAGTGGGTATAGCACTACCAAAGGTGGATCTAACAAGTACATAGTAGTACGTAGTAGTAGTACGTAGTAGTAGTAGTAGTAGTAGTAGTAGT
>NLAO01001953.1:0-18684 GCA_002370835.1 Metschnikowia continentalis | reverse complement strand
TCTATACCACTCACTACTCTATACCACTCACTACTCTATACCACTCACTACTCTATACCACTCACTACTCTATACCACTCACTACTCTACTTGTTAGACTTCAGATTTACCGGNACTCTATACCACTCACTACTCTATACCACTCACTACTCTATACCACTCACTACTCTACTTGTTAGACTTCAGATTTACCGGATCTCGATACAGGACATCCGGACGAACAGACAGGCATGTCAAAGATTTAATCAACATCAACTGTATGCAAGAAGGCTACAGCGATGACAGTATGCAGAAGGCTACAGCGATGACAGTATGCAGAAGGCTACAGCGATGACAGTATGCAAGAAGTATAATGCTATCCGGTAAGGATAAGAAAGCAAGCAGCTTAATAAAGCAGGCAAAACCCAGATAGTAAGCACGTGAGCAGTTGCCCGAAAAGTTGCCCGAAAACTGGACATTTAAAGGCCAACAGATAAGCCCCGTTTTTGAAAGAGCAAGAACTCCATTGCTTAAGACATTTATACGACTTTAAGAGATAAGCTATATTAAAACGACTTTAAGAGATAAGCTATATCAAAACGCTCGATAAAACAATCATCACTTACAATAACTGAACGGGTGAGTTCCTACTATTAGCAGGTAGCCGTCAGAACATATTCAAATATCTTAGATAATCTTTTAGGCATCGTTCCTGGAAACGATCCACAACATTGACAAGCCGTTAGAAGCTTAGACCCTTTGCGAATACAGGTTAACGCCTTAGGTCGTATAATAATTCTAACATGTGACAAAATGTTTCATACCACACTAGCAAAATGTTTCAAACCACACTAGTAAAATGTTTCAAACCAATGATTTAAAAAGTTTCACCAAATGGCGTAATGTTTCATACCAACTTTTATTAGAATTCAATATTTTGAAATCTTAAATCTGGAGAATTGCCTCATTTATACTACATTTGGGAAAGAAGTCTTGCAATATCAATCAAGGATGAAAAACGAATGGAACTGAATTGGTTTCCTTATTATCCTGTATATAACAACCTGTCCATTTGGTTTGAAAGATTGTGTGAAGGGGTATGAAACATTTTGTTGCGCTGGTTTGAATACTTTTGAAAACAATGTACTCGCACATGTACTGGTCTTTTAAGTTCATCAGTCACATGTCGCGCGTTCCAACATACAGTGTTTTTCAAAATTATTCGAACCAGCGCAACAAAACTATTTAAACCAGCGTGACAAAATGTTTCAAACCACACTAGCAAAATGGTTCAAACCAAGAAGACAAAATGGTTCAAACCAATAACTCAAAAAGTTTCGAACTTCTTCGCAAAGTCTTTCAAACCAAATGGCGTAATATTTCATACCAACTTTTATTAGAATTCAATATCCTGAAATCTTAAATCTGAAATCTTAAATCTGGATGATTGCCTCATTTATACTAAATTTGGGACAGAAGTCTTGCAATATCAATCAAGGATGAAAAACGAATGGAACTGAATTGGTTTCCTTATTATCCTGTATACAACAACTTGTAAGGAATGTAGGAAACTTTTTGAATTATTGGTTTGAACCATTTTGGTAGTGTGGTTTGAACCATTTTGTCTTCTTGGTTCGAAGCATTTTGCCTCGCTGGTTTGAATAGTTTTGAAAAACACTGTACTGGTCTCTTAAGTTCATCAGTCACATGTCGCGCGTTCCAACATATAAACCTGATACCTGAGATTGACCGGGCTCAAAACCATTATTATTGGAAAACATGGGGGTTTTTAGTTGTTTAGTTGTTTAGTTGTTTACTGTTGGTTGTTTAGTTGTTTAGTTGTTTAGTTGTTTACTGTTGGTTGTTTAGTTGTTTAGTTGTTTAGTTGTTGTCTGTTGGTTGTTTAGTTGTTTAGTTGTTGACTGTTGACTGTTGACTGTTTGTCATGCCATTATATATGAATACATAGCCTATTATAGTCTATTTTGCTGATCTACCATCTGGTTGACGTCTCTTACTATATACAAGACTCTCCACTTGAAAATGAGAGATGGATTTTGGTGTGACGCTGACTCTGGCTAGTGATCTGACTATGACTAGTGATCTGACTATGGCTAGTGGTCTGACTATGGCTAGTGATCTGACTATGACTAGTGGTCTGACTATGCTTAGTTAGTCTGATCATGGATCGTGGTCTGACTCGGGCTAGTGGTCTGACCATGGCTAGGGATCTAACCATGGCTAGGGGTCTGACTTAAATCATAGGTATGGACCATATGACACACATCTCAGTCAGTCAATTCACTCACCTCTGACCTCATAGTATGACCTTGATAGTCTGGAACAGTTTGCTGAAACCTTTCGAATTATTCTAATCCTCGGTAGTTCGTTGCTTGACATATAGTCAATAGTCACAGCTGGAAATCCGACATCAAAGGAGACTCACCACTGAACCTAGCATTTCGCAAGCAGTCATTCATACCGACATATCGAGATGTAAGCAAATCATTGTTTCATTGTCTGATCGTCTCATTTTCTCATCGTCCATCGTTCATCATCCATCGTTCATCGTCCAACGACTCAGGTTCCTCATCATCCATCGTTCATCGTCCAACGACTCAAGTTCCTCATCATCCATCGTTCATCGTCCAACGACTCAAGTTCCTCATCGTCCATGGTCCATCAACTTAAACCCTCTATGCTATACTAAAGCTTCATTCCTTTAACTCTCACCATTCTGGATTGACACATGTAAATGGCCCATTTTCAAAATTCCCTAATTCAACCATTCTCTATCACACCGACACACGTAACGACTAAGTCTGACTCATAATGTTAGTTCAACACATTTATAGTGTTAATAGTCTTTAGTGTCGCCAGATATTTCCAATGCCAACTCCTCTAGCCTCATATTTTTAGCCTCAAATTGCTCTAGTTCCAACTTAAACTAGTCTCACCTCAAATCGACCTCACCTTAACCTCCTCAACCTCCTTAACTTCTCTTAACCTCAAATTAGCCTCAAGAAACTTCCATTCATCAGTCATCCTCAACTTACCATTAGACTCAAAATCAATAACATCGGTCAACTTCAACACTCCAGCTCAATTCTAGTCTCAACGCTAACTTAACGTCAACATTGCCTCACTGAACCCACTAACCTCAAGAATCACTAACCTCATAAATCACTAACCTCAAGAATAACCTCAAGAATCACTAACCTCAACCAGATCTAGTCAACGCAGCTCTAGTCATAAGGTAAACCTCAACCACATCCAGTCATAAGGTACGAAAGCTCGGTGAACCTCAGTAAGCTTAACCAGATCTAATACCAAGGTAACTAAGGGTAACTGAACCTCACTGAACCTTATATATCACTGGTCACCCACTTCCTTAAGCCCGGTCATGTTTGATATGCTCGGTTGACCTCGGTGAACCTCACCAATCTCGAACGACCTGGTCCCCACTTCCTTAACTTAACCTCGGTAAACCTCGGTAAACCTCGGTTAAGTTCCAATTAGCTAGGGGTTCGCAAACTTACCTCGGTAAACCTCGGCAAGTTTGCTTAGAAATACTTAGGATTCTCCCTGAACGACTTCTTGGTCCACTTAGGCACCAAGTGCACACTCTTCCGGTACCCTTTGACCTTCTTGTCAAAAGTGGTGTACTTATCCTTGGGCTCCATTTTTGATTGCTTGGGCAAGACGAACTTGAGGTAGTCAATTTTCTTGTAGCCGGTGGAATTGGAGTGGGGCATTTTTAAGGAGTTGTAGAGGACATCGATGTTATGGTCGACGAGCTTCATGCGGGAACGCAAACGATTTTTCTGGGGAGGCGAGAGACGAGGGGCTCTTTTCCAGAGGTAACCGCCCGAGGCAACGAGAGACGATTTGAAGGCTCCAAACATGGTGTGGTTGAGAAGAGAATGTGATTTTCGCATGATGTTGAGTCGAGGACATCAGTACACCCGACATGGTTAAAAGAGATTGAGAATAAAGATCTGTACACCCGACACCCTACACACGACACGCGACATTTGAACTTTGACATTTGACATTCGACATTCAACACCCGTACACCCGACACCCGACATTTGACCTTTGACACTTGACATTCGACATTCGACATTCAACACCCGTACACCTGACACCCGACACACGATATTGTCACCTACGCAAGTACAGTGTTTTTCAAAATGATTCAAACCAGCGCCACAGAATGGTTCAAACCACACTAGCAAAATTAAACAAACCAATGATTCAAAAAGTTTCGTACCCTTTCGCACAGTCTTTCAAATCAATTTTACAAAACTAATACACTTATTAAACTACAGTAGTTCAAATAGACTTAAAGAGTAACCAGTACAAAACATTTGTAGATACGGGAGCCCGTGTAACTTCTCATATACAGTGTTTTTCAAAATTATTCAAACCAGCATGACAAAATGTTTCAAACCAAGAAAACAGAATGGTTCAAACCAAATGGCGTAATGTTTCACACCAACTTTCATTAGAATTCAATATTGTGATATCTTATATCTGGAAGATTGCCTCATATGGTACTACATTTGGGACAGAAGTCTTGCAGTATCAATCAAGGGTGAAAAACGGATGGAACTGAATTGATTTCATTGTTATCCTGTATACAACAACTTTTCCATTTGGTTTGAAAGACTGTGTGAAGGGGTACGAAACATTTTGTCACGCTGGTTTGAATAATTTTGAAAAACACTGTATAAAGAGTGGGGTGTGTGTGTGTGTATGTGTGTGCAACTTGTAGTGGAGAAATGAGGAACGGTTGCGAGAGTGAGGGTGTGAGGGTGAGGGTGTGTGAGTGAGGGTGTGTGAGTGAGGGTGTGTGAGTGAGGGTGAGAAACATAGTTGAGGAATGGTGAGGGTGGTGAGAATGGTGAGGATGGTGAGGATTGTTGGAACATGAGGAATCAGTACATCTCTGATGTACTGCATGTTCCATGTGACTGCAGGTAAGCAGGACAGATGAAACAGTGATATGCAGGAACAGACAAGAGTGGACGACGTCCCGCGGAAAAGGGAGCGGGCGGTAAGACGAGAAGGATATAGAATAAGAGACGACGTTGAGTTGAGTATAGCTTAAAAGGAAATCGTTCCAGTTTATGCGTTAGTAGATGACAAATTACAACAAGGATGGTGAGGAACGGTGTGCGGATTGGTGCAATGGAGGAGACGGGAAGAGAAGAGACAGACATATAGTTATAGATATAAGAAGCAGAGAGAAGTGGAGGTAAGGAAGAGATGGAGAGAGAGTAGAGATAGAGATAGATAGAGATATAGAATTATTAGACGAAGAGAAAGGGAAGGGAAGAACAGAGCAAGTGTAAATAAGAAGAGTGTGAGGTGAGGAATAGATAAGAATGAGGAGATTAGGATGAGGAGATTAGGATGAGGACTAGATTAAGAATAGACGTTATACAAATGGAGTAGGGAATAGAGTTTGAATGGAACTAAGCCAAGGAACTTCAACCAACGCACCAATAGCCAGAGCCAGGGTCAGAGCCAGGGTCAGGGTCAGGGTCAGGGTCAGGGCTCGTGACCATGACCATAAGTACAGTGTTTTTCAAAATTATTCAAACCAGCGTGACAAAATTATTAAAACCAGCGTGACAAAATGTTTCAAATCAAGAAAACAGAATGGTTCAAACCAAAAAGACAGAATGGTTCAAACCAATTTTTATTAGAATTTAATATCCTGAAATCTGAAATCTGAAATCTTAAATCTAGAGGATTGTCTCATATTTACTACATTTGGGAGTCTTACAGTACCAATCAAGGGTCAAGTTCCAAAAAAGGGTGAAAAACGGACGGAACTGAACTTGTTTCTTGGTTATCCTGTATACAACAACTTGTTAGGGGTGTACGAACGAATTTGAATTATTGATTTGAATCGTTTTGTCTTCTTGGTTCGAACCATTTTGACGCGCTGGTTTAAATAGTTTAGAGAAACACTGTACAGTGTCCAGAAGATGTGTACAGTATCCAGATGTGTACAGTGTCCAGATGTGTACAGTGTCCAGATGTGTACAGGTCCAGAAGATGTGTACAGTGTCCAGAAGATGAGTACAGTGTCCAGAAGATGAGTACAGTATCCTCTTGGTGTCACTGGTGGGAGCACATACCGACTCTCCGAGCCAAATTCCCCAATCTTATGCTGAGGCACAGAGGTCAGCCGACTGGATCTTCTGGAAGGAAGCATGCATTGCTGACTGTAGACGTGTTAACGCCCGATCCGCAACGACAGTTGCAACACCAGGAGGACCAGTGAGTAACCACGGAGTAACGTCCAGTGATTGACTAACACTATAAGACACTGATCTCCTTCTCCCAATCATGAAGTAAACACTTCTCCTGAACAGACGATGAGTACAGTATCCAGAAGATGAGTACAGTATCCAGAAGATGAGTACAGTATCCAGAAGATGTGTACAGTGTCCTTCAGATGTGTACAGTACCCTTCAGATGAGTACAGTGTCCTTCAGTCAATGTCCACTGGATATCACACAAGGTTAATCTATGGTCCACCTGGTGCCGTAACTATGGTTGTGGAACATTTGTTGTCTAATCTACAGTTATATGGACCATATACACCTCTCTGTTCATCAATCTGTCCATCTCTCTGTCCATCAATCTGTCCTTCCAGTCACAGGATAACACACTACTAACACATTCAAGAAATTTCTACCATCAATTTGAGTACTATGAAACCCTTCTGAATTCTTCAAATTCCATCCTATGTCTCCACCGTTCATCTTACAATACTGATCCATATCTTTCATTGCCGTTATTGATCGACCAAGAAATATCGCCACTTGGTGCCGCAGCTGTGTATCTCTAGAGGCTATAGCAGCCCAGATCCAATTTCTGCTTAGCAGTTTGTCTCTAGCCATTCAGACCATCAACTCCAGCAGAACCACCCATGCAGAGGTCCTGTTTGAGAATACCTTCTTCCGTGATTTATTGTTGGACAACGAAAAGGACTTCCCTAAAGAGTGCCACATGTTCGTGGTATCTTCAAAGCACCTAATGTCAACGAGTACCTAGCATGTACGGAGGCGATGTACTCCGTAGAGGCGTTGGATGCGTTTGAGTGATGCACTATGTGCAGGTCACTGGTGGGTGAAAACATTTCACCCACGTCGCACCTCGTCTAAGACTTCGGTCTTGTAAGGTACAACTTACATATCCCTGTATATGAATATATATACTAAAACATAAGTTGAAACCTCACCATGCTCTTCAAGAACCTCGAGTTCAATGGGCTCATCTATATCTGCCTTCGCGTGGAGACCAACTCCGATATCCCCGTCCAGAGGCAATTCAAACTTAATCTGGACATTTCCTGCAAGAAACTTGTTTTGAAAAAAAAAAAAAACAGATCGGTTTTCAGCCGATTCTGGGCGAAGAGATCAGCAATTTGGAACGCTACAACGAAATCCTCTTGAGCTCCAACTACAACCAGTTCGTGCTTGAAACTTCAGTCATGAAGCAATTTTTTCGACATGGTGCCCATTTCAATCGAAGACTTTGGCATTGAATTCAAGCTCAACAAGATCAACAACACTGCATAAACGAAGCAAGTCATGAAGGATCGAGATTACCTCAAGCACCCCATGCTGATCATGATTTTGCAGGCTCAGGACTCAGGACTCAGGAGTTCGGGAGTGAATAATTAGAGAAAGCTTAAGTATCTAAGAATAACTACAAATGTATTTGAAGCATTTGGGTGTCAATTGCTGTACGTGGTCATTCGTCGGTAAATTTGCTTTCGGTGCTAATTTCGGTGTCATTTTGTGAATGTGTATCCTGTATATAGCTCAGGAAAAGTTTTTGCAGCTGAAATTTTCGTTGATATGACTAAATTTAGAACTTACGATCGGCTAAAATAACCCAAATTAAGTAAATGGTAGCATTTCGTTATAAAATGCCTCGAAATTGTAACCCTATCTGGATATAAAGACTCGGTTCCGGCATACCAGTACCAAATCTGGGAAATCGCCTATTGATTTACGAGTGACTGAAAACGAAAATAGAATAGATGAAATGCCTTGATTCATGCAGTTCTTTCTGCAACCTAAAACCCCTGCTATTGTCTGCATGCATAGTGTCTATACTTTGAACGCACACACGCTGCATGGAAGATTCGCGCGAGGCATGTACTTGCACATCCGCGCATGCGCCATGCATACCATGCAACTCCCCTAATAATACGGCTCGGCTTTCCGACAATCTGATGTCATGGCACAGCCTTTTCTGGAAGAGGGGATTTATAAGGGGTCCATAATTTGCTTTGAGTATACTTAAAAATGAGGATTAAAGTCAAAAAAAAAAAGACTAAACATAGCAGTATGGCTATCAAAAGAAGGCTTAAACAACCTCTAATTTAGCAAGTGACAGGTAGAGAAATATCACGGTTAATATCACCTTTTGGCTTTCCCCGTAACCAATAATAAATTTTAACCGAGCCCTATATGCAGTTCCTCAGTAATCAAAACAATAAATAAGGAATCGGCAAAACAATGTACAAATCCGAGACGACTGAATAACCACCTGACTCTTACCCGATATCACGTGAATCTATTTTGGGTGGAAAAATAAACCAAGAATATACCTTAACTTTGCATTGTAAACACATTTTTAGAGGTTTTTCGGAAATTAAAAGAATTTATCGCTTTAAAAGCTTTTGTGAGAGTTTTTGTCCACTCAAAAAACACTCTGAGAAGTAATTTGGGACCAAATCGGGGTTTAGGAACAAAACACCCGTCTTGTGCTAGTGCATGCTACAGCTCGCGTATTATGTACTTTTATAGAAGTTGTCTCAGAATGCACGCCGACGCGCGGCGCACGAGACCAAGGCTCTACAGTATCTTCCATGGCTCCGCATACAATTATTAATCACATCAGCCCATTCGCCAATTTTGAAATTAGCCGGCTTTAAAAAAATACTGCATTTTTTTAAAAAAAAAAACGTGAATCTTCAAATCGTCATTTCCATGTATTTCGGCCATTGTGAATGGGGACCCAACACAGTTACCAGAGTTACATGACAATAATAAGACTTTCTAAGAATAGTAACCCAGTGCTAATGTTTTTTTTTTTCTCTATGATAAAAGATTTTTTACGTAAAACCGGGAAATGGCTATTTTATCCGGGATGCACGGGCCTCCAGGGCTCTTCCACAAGTACAGTGTATCAATTTATTCCAAATAGCCCAAGTAACCATTCTCTGAAATACTACATAACCAATAACTTTATAAAACTACATAATTAATAACTCTATAATATAGGGCTGGAACATATGTAGTCAGTTTTGGTGGAAATTGTAGAAATAATGGGTGAAATAAGGAAGTAAATAAGTGTGTCACGTGACTGCAACATCCAAAGGCCCAGAGTATAAGTAAAAAGCCATAATTCTGCTTGAAAAAAGATAGCCAAATACGCACAGTCAGTAGTAGAGTATAGTAGAGTAGTGGCAAAGCATTGCATAATATAATACTGTAAGATATTAGTCTTCTTGAAGTGTATTGGTTTTTTTTTGGGCAGTGTAGAGCTGTAGTATGTTACGAATTATCATCTACCACTTTCAAAGAGTACCTAGCATGTGCAGACTCAAAGTACTTTTGGATATGTTATATTCCGACCAGAGAAGCATTGACCACAAGTCTTAGACCAGTGGAAAACTACAGGACGAAATCTACCTTGAAAGAGGGGTCTATATGCAGGTCTCCCATATAAAGTGGTCACAAATTCTTCTTAAAAACCTCCAATAATGATTCTAATTAATTTCCATTGTTGAAATTGTAGTCTGGCAGCTTATATGATACAGGAAAGTTCCAATTATAGGTTTTTAATGCCTTGTTACTCTTGGTACTGCATATGGATATTGGACTAATCCGATAGTGTAGGCCATTGCAAATAGAAAAGCCCGAGTGTACCTGCTCACCTTAATTATGTAATTGAATATTATTTCCTGGAGTGGTTTTGTACTTCCAGGGATCAACCGTCTAATTTTTGTCCAATTTCTGTCTAATTTCTGTCCAATT
Organism: Metschnikowia continentalis; assembly: GCA_002370835.1. Lineage (NCBI taxonomy): Eukaryota > Fungi > Ascomycota > Pichiomycetes > Serinales > Metschnikowiaceae > Metschnikowia > Metschnikowia continentalis. Next base: position 8,632 of record NLAO01001953.1, on the reverse strand, counting down.
TCTGTCCAATTTCTGTCCAATTTCTGTCCACTCTGCCAATTTTCCTCGAGCTTCTCTATTCTTTAACAATCCCACATCTAATTCTTCAAAGCGGAATCTCTACTAAGATGTTCCTACGTATTGTGTTGATTCAGAATGATTGTTTATATGCAGGATATTGAGTAAAGACAGTAAGGTTCTTACAATACGTCTAGTCAAATCAAATATGAATCTTTTATGATTATGAGTCAAAACTTTTAACGGTCATGAACCGAATCTCCTGGTTATAAACCCTGCATTTAAGGTTATGAACCTGGAACTATGGTCATAACTCCATTTACATGTTAATAGACCTCAGAATTATGGATATGAGCCTCCTTTTTAGGCTTTGAATCTCCGTTTTACCCTAATAAGCGAGGTTTGTACCTATGTGAACTCATCATTATCGTCCTCGTGAACATTTATGTTTATGGTTATGAGCCCGGTCTAACGTTTATGAACCTCACTTTATTGAATCACCAACAAGGCCTTTCAGCTCAAATTTTGGGTCAAGTATCAGAATTAACATATCTTTTGATTCAATTATTTTTTTTAAATTGAATTTGAGGTTTTGGGGCCAGATACCCTCTTGAGGTTCGCAGATTTGGTGGACGGAAGCAGTAATAGCACCAAAAGAAACCCCAATAAAAGGAGTGTAGGTCTAAAATTACTCTTTATGTTAAGCTCGATTCTGATGTTAAGTTTGGTAGTTTTTTGGAGCAGTTTTGGTAGTGGAACCTTATTTTTGGCCTACTTCTGTTTTTCATGGTTATGAGCCTGTGCTCACGACTATATACCATTTTATACTCTGAACTGTCCACAAAAATATTAGCTTCTTTCCACTATTCGAACCATACCTTATCCTTTAATCCCATCACCTTGGATATTATCCTTTTTATACGGTTATTGTTACATCCACCATAGGTAGGACCCTAACTATTGAGGTATTTTGAGCCTACACTGTTTAATCCTAACAAAGGCCACTTCAAGACGCTGCGGCCTAACATTGTACGATGTTGGGACGGCGTTCATCATTATTGTTCTCGTGTTAAGTTGCACGCCCTCTCCTCTAAAAGTATTTAAGTACCTCAGATTCTCCCGAGGAGGAATCATTAACCAAAAAACATAGTACAGTGTTTTTCAAAACTGTTCAAACCAGCGCGCCAAAATGTTTCAAACCAGCGTAACAAAATGTTTCAAACCAGCTCGACAAAATGGTTCGAACCAAAAGACAGAATGGTTCAAACCAAATGGCGTAATGTTTCACACCAACTTTTATTAGAATTCAATACTCTGAAATCTTAAATCTGGACGATTGCCTCATATATACTACATTTGGGAGTCTTGCAATACCAATCAAGGTTCAAAACGGACGGAACAACTTGTCCGTTTGGTTTGAAAGATTGAGCGAAGGGGTACGAAACTTTTTGTTGCGCTGGTTTGAACCATTTTGTCTTGTTGGTTCGAAACATTTTGGCGCGCTGGTTTGAATAGATTTGAAAAACACTGTAACCAGAGTACCTGACGTAAACTGGAGTATAATAGTTATGAGCCCTGGACCTATGGTTACGAGCCCTTTCCCAATTACACCTTAAAATGCTTAGTTCAAATCCCAACCACATAGTGTTTTTCAAAACTATTCAAATCAACGCGACAAAGCCATTCAAACCATACTAGCTAAAAGGTTCGTACCCCTTTGCACAATCTTTCAAACCAAATGGACAAGTTGTTATATACAGGATAACGAGGTGTAGATTACTTAACACTAACTGAACATTTATGGTAGGTACATCAGGAGGACCTTTCAATAACCAAGGAGTATAGGTCAGCGTATAATACTGAGCACCACTGATAGACCATTCATAAAGTTCATAGTCTCATCAAGATATGTGAATACTTGAGGAGTTACACGAGAGCTGTTTCTGGTGGGTTTGGCTGTTCCTGGTGGTTTTGGCTGTTTCTGGTGGTTTTGGCTGTTTCTGGTGGTTTTGGCTGTTTCTGGTGGGTCTAGGAGCAGAGGACATCTTGGTATGTTCCTCTTAGACGATATTCTGATTAGTTAACTAACACTAGGGTATGGACTAGAGTCCCATCTTATATAGATTTCCAGGACTCTGCTAAACTTTCCACACAAGAATGATGTGAGAGCTAGACCTTTCAACCTATGTTTTAGTATATGTATTGATATACAGGGATATGTAAGTTGTACCTTACAAGACCAAAGTAGAATGGACGGTGCGAGGCTGGTGAAGAGCTTTCACCCACTAGGAACCTGCACACGGCGCATCAAGTAGATTTGATAATTCCATATTAGCCAGAAATGCTGGGGAATCAGGCGGCCCGTAGAGTAACCATGGTTCAAGATCCAGAGGGCCCTTTCTGCTGTAGGATATAGATCTCATAGTCTCATCTAGATAAGTGAACACTTCACGAGAAGTGTTTGCTTTAGAAGTAGTATTATCCTCGTTATCACTACGAGGAGTATTGGTGGGTCTGGTTTTGGGAGGCATCTTGGTATGTCTCCCTCAGTAGAGATATTGGATTAGTTATCTAATAGAAGTTAGGTCGCGAAGGCCTCCTTATATATGTGGGAGTTGGCCTTCACTCATCCTCACTTGTTCTCGACAACTGAAGCATGTGAAAATAGACGCGCAGTGCCCAGCAAGCCTAGAGCGCTGTGCGCGCTCAGTCGGTGCTATTTTACAACATATCATTCTCCTGCATACAATACATCCTCGAAGTACTCTGACTCCGAAAATGCTAGGTACTTGTTGACAAGACCTTCCTATTGTATAGAAAAGATAAGTATAGCACCCTCTGTGATTTTTTTCTGAAATGATCTTTCATTGCTCACTTTCAATACAAGGAAACCAGTTCAGTTCCGTCCGTTTTTCATCTTTGATTGGTACTGCAAGACTTCTGTCTCAAATATGGTACCATATGAGGCAATTTTCCAGATTTAAGAATTTAGAATATTGATTTCTAATAATTTTTTTTTTTTTTTTTTTTTTTTTTTGGATATATATATATATATATCTCGTTGGTTAAGAGCCTTGGTCCTATGGTTATGAGCCCCAGGGGTCAACGCAAACTTGGCACTAGAAAACACAGTCTCTTGCTTTTCGTGGATATTTCTGACCTAGCTATTCAATCTTGAACCCAGGATCTCCATAAAAATTTTATTATAACATGCAGAAGAACTGATTGTACAGACTAAGCTCTTTTTGTTTCTCTTTCTCTAGTACTGTAGCCACTCACGTGACTTTGGTCATGTGACGGTTCATCCCAATATAAACATGTCAATATCTAATAGTACCAAATTATCAACTGAGGGGACAGACAAAGATTTTGTCCACACAAGACCCACCATAATTAATTGGAGGTACTGATGTTTACTAAGGACTCGGATTGAGTCGAGCCTTCCCACTGTCAACAAGTACCTAGCGTGTACGGAGTCAAGGTACTTCGCAGATACATGGCATGCAGACTAGTGAAGTATTATGTGCAGGTTACCAGTGGGTGAAGAGTTTTCACCCACCTCGACACATATCGCACTTTGGTCTTGTAAGGTACAAACTTACATATCCCTGTATATCAATATATACTAAAACATAGGTTGAAACCCACTAATGGTTATGAGTCTTCACACCAATGGTTATGAGCCTTCCCACTAATGGTTATGAGTCTTCATATCAATGGTTATGAGCCTTTTCCCACTTTCCAATTTCCACTTTATTTACTAGATTCATAAAGAGGAATTTCTTATCTTTGGGTTTTTGGTATTTTATATTTTATATTTTATATTTTATATTTTATATTTTATATTTTATATTTTATATTTTTGGTTATGAGCCCGGTATTATGGTTACGAGCCCTTTCCCATTATTACACCTAAAGCTCAAGTTCATAGAAACCTACGACTTAGATTAAAGAGTTTCATCTCAAAATTAATTGATCTACTATCTCCGTGGTTATGAGCATATCCCCAAGTTTTTTTTTTTCTTTTTTTTTTTTGGTTATGATTCCCTGGTTATGAGCCCTGGTCTTTAATATTCACTAAACTTTTCTATTTATATACTAGACGCATCTCATATGCTTTACCAAATTTCTGACGGAATTTATCAGCAGTCCAAAGATAGATATTCGCCGGATCACAACAATTGCTGTACACTTCCTCGGTGACGATCATGTACACCTCGTCCAAGATACTACGACATAGATAATACTGATGATTTAGTGCCTTGAAATCCTTATCTAAAATCCACGTAAACTCATGCACACCGGGCCCCACCACCAAAGTACCGTTCCTCACCCCCACAATCCCTGGATTGGGTCGGTACAGACTCTGCGCACAGTTATCCTGCCATATGAACATTATAAGATTGGAGTGAGCATTGGGGACACCTTTGCCAGTAACTAATACGCTGCGGTCATTCGCAAATTCGGGGAAAATTAGGCCATGAAGCGGATAGAACCGGTCTTCCATTTCCACAACAAAGACTGCATTTAGAAGATCGATGGCCCATGTTGTAGTGGCAAGGAAGAACGCCACGAACAAGGCAATTGGTTTCATGGATATTTCAAGTAATTGAGGGATACGGAAAAAAAACTCCCTGTTTTTATACCAATGCCAAGAATCAGTTTTTTTTTTGCCATGGCCTTAATTGATCTGACTCCGCCTGACTCCGGTGTATTGCCTTCGGAACACGGGTCTAGTATTCGGGAATAAAGCTGATTCATGCATAGGGCGTGTTGTCCTGGGCTTGTTGAGATGTAACCTTTCCGTACTAGGAAACTATTCATTACGCTGCATGCATGATATGCAGCATACCTGTGCCTCTGAAACCTACTCACTCTGTATGCACTACATGCAGGATTTTCCACCTGATTAAAACCCTACTCCAGTGTTTTCCAAAACTATTCAAACAAGCGTGGCAAAATGTCGAACCATACTAGCAAAATTAAACAATCCAATAATTCAAAAAGTTTGGTACCCTTTCTCACAGTCTTTCAAACCAATTTTACAAAACTAATACACTTATTACACTACAGTAGTTCAAATAGACTTAAAGAGTAACCAGTACAAAACATTTGTAGATACGGGGACCTGTGGAATTTCTCATGTACTTCTGTGCATAGTGAATAATTACCTAACCCCGAACAAATTGTTGTATACAGGATAGCAAGAAAATCAGTTCAGTTTTGTCCTTTCTTCACCCTTGATTGGTACTGCAAGACTTTTGTCCCAAATATAGTACCATATGAGGCAATGGTCCAGATTTAAGATTTCAGAATATTGAATTCTAATGAAAGTTGGTGCATAACATTATGCCATTCTATTTGGTTGGTTTGAAAGACTGTGCGAAGGGGTACGAAACATTTTGTCGCGCTAGTTTGATTCATTTTGCTAGTGTGGTTTGAATCATTTTGTCGCGCTGGTTTGAATAGTTTTGAAAAACACTGTACATCTCTGATGTACTGCATGTTCCATTGACTGCATGTAAGCAGGACAGATGAAACAGTGATATGCAGGAACAGACAAGAGTGGACGATGTCCCGCGGAAAAGGGAGCGGGCGGTAACACTAGAAGGATATAGAATAAGAGACGACGTTGAGTTGAGTATAGCTTAAAAGGAAATCGTTCCAGTTTATGCGTTAGTAGATGACAAATTACAACACCCATTTCGCACCCACCTCACCACACCGTACCTCACTCCAACACACCGTACCTCACTCCAACACACCGTACCTCACTCCACCACACCGTACCTCACTCCAACACACCGTACCTCACTCCACCACACCGTACCTCACTCCAACACACCGTACCTCACTACACCACACCGTACCTCACTATTCCACTACCAACAGATCATTATATTTTGGGTGGTAAATTTAACAAGTATGGGTAAATTAGTACTCTAGTAATAGGTACTCTGATTGGTCAGCCATCGACACTAACTCACTCACACTCATATACTTACTCATACAGTCATTGATACAGTCATTCATACAGTCATTCATACAGTCATTCATACAGTCATTTATGGAGTCACTCATACAGTCACTCATACAGTCACTCATACAGTCACTCATACAGTCACTCATACAGTCACTCATACAGTCACTCATACAGTCACTCGTACAGTCACTCATATATTCACAATCATATGGAGACTGGTGTTATGGGCTGTCTTATGGGAGTGTATAATGGGCTGTATAATGTAGAACTGTATAATGTAGAACTGTATGGCTGTATGGTTGTATGGCAGTATGTGTTAGACCCACCATGAGTAGTGTACTACCCTTGTGGATGTTGAAACCCTGCACTGGTCGATCAGATGTTGAACTGCCTTCGGCCTTCAATACGACCTCCATTCCTCTATGCCGGACTAGTCTATATAAGGTGTCATGGTTCCTCTTTGAGGAATCATCGGCGAATAAACATACAAAACATACAAACACACAAAACAGAGTACTGGACGTAACCAGAATCTAATATGGAGGTCACACCCAACCGTCCTACTTTTGTTGAAACTGATCTTCTGGGTGTTATTCTCTACTACGGATTTACCTTTGTGATGGCCCTTCACCAACTCGCTTCTACCATTTATAACGGAGCAGTGCACTCCGCCATCCTTAGAAGGTCCCCATCTTCCCCAGAGTCAGTATTCGTCGCATCAACCCCAACCCCTCTTTTCACCAACTCACTACTTGACAGCACGTTCCGCATCTGGATTCTCTTCGCCATCTTATGACTTATTGCCCACTCCATCTTCGATCTTATCGAGTTTTTCGGCGCCCTGCTCTCCACGGTGCATACGTGAACCCACGCAATCGCACGTCACATTTTGGCTGCAAACTCTACACACACCCCATTCTTAGGAACAATTCACCGCGCCATACTAGGTCCTTCCGTTTACCCTGCCACCACTAGCCCCGAGCCCATAGCTAAGACAATTCTTTTTGCTAACAGTGGTTCTTTTGCTAACAGTGGTCTTTTTGCTAACAGTGGTCCTTTTACTAAAAGCGGTACTTTTGCTAACAGTGGTCAATCGAACCCAGCAACCTACGCACCACCAAACGTTGTCACACACACAATGGAGCAGATTCTAGACTTTTCTAAGGACTTGGATCTCGACTTGTTCGACAACATCGTTGAAACGTTCTACAAGTCGGGGCCCGAGCAACAAAAGGCGTCAGTGGTGGAGTGATTTGTCTGCTTAATTGCGATAACGAACGAGACCTTAACCTTTAAATAGGTCCATTAGCTTTTTGCTGAAAGGAACTTCTTAAAGGGACTATTGATTAAAAATCAATTGAAGTTTGAGGCAATAACAGGTCTGTGATGCCCTTAGACGTTCTGGGCCGCACGCGCGCTACACTGACGGAGGCAACGAGTTGACCTTAGCCGAAAGGTTTGGGAAATCTATAAACTTCGTCGTGATGGGGATAAAGCATTGAAATGATTGCTTTTGAACGAGGAATTCCTAGTAAGCGTAAGTCATTAACTTGCGTTGATTACGTCCCTGCCCTTTGTACACACCGCCCGTCGCTACTACCGATGAATGGCTTAGTGAGAATTTTGGAGAGATTTATTTAGGGGCGACTCTTTAAATTTCGAAGTTATTCAAACTTGGTGATTTAGAGGAAGTAAAGGTCGTAACAAGGTTTCCGTAGGTGAACCTGCGGAAGGACCTGGAGGGAAACAGACTGTATCATATGAGCCACCAACACAGAGATTTCTTGACTATTCAATGTTAACTAATGTTAACTATTCAATGTCACATAGTTTTTGCTAACAGTGGTCTTTTTGCTAACAGTGGTCCTTTTACTAAAAGCGGTACTTTTGCTAACAGTGGTCCTTTTGCTAACAGTGGTTCTTTTGCTACCATCGGCCCCACAGCTACCACCGACCCCCTTGCGCCTATTGATCTCGTTCCACACCATGACCATACTTCAAACGTTCTGTTACCATCCGTCGACTACAAGCTTCTGGCACTCAATTTCCTGTCTCGAAAGACCCTCATCGCTAGCTTAGTCCCACAAATACTCTTACGTCCCTTCAATGGTCCTGCTCTTCACCGAGCTATTTCTAAAGCCGGCATCCGTGCTGGCTGGCCCCTTGCAAACAATTTTGCACTTTCCTCCGCTACGGTTAGCGCTCTTCAATCCGACTCCGCTTTCTTTGCTTGGTTTCTTCGGTGGGAGATAACCGACGATGAGTATTTTCTCCTGCTCAATACCCACAACCAACAAGGATTATCCCTCGTTAAGCCCGCACCTTCTTACCAAGACGTTTTATCCATATTCAGACAACTTGATTGTTTACCTTACCTTGAACCTTCCTTCTCTCAGGTCCTCGAATTTCTCCTTACTTCAGGTGCTTTATCCAAACCTACTGTTGCACAGATCCTTCGCCCTTGTTACGAAGCCCACCCTACCCACTACACGTTTTTCCAGCATCTTGACAAACATTTCTGGAACCTTTTCCGTGTTCTTTCGGGCCGACCCTCTAATGGTCACCGTGTTAAACGTCACTTTCTCCGCTCTGCCCAACCTCGGAAACATCACATCACCCAGGTGGCACCAGCGCGTTTCTCTACTACTACAC